>BROG01000232.1:672500-730000 GCA_030159075.1 Atrina japonica | reverse complement strand
AGATGACAAAAATGCATGAATTTCTTGATGCAAACGGTGCAATAATATATCAGTTCCTAAAGGGGACAAAAGTACCTTATCTTTAGCAAAAATGTTACTTGTAGGTAGTTCTGGGCATCAAACATAACCATCATTTAACTCCGTTATTTTCTTAGCATTAAAAATTATTAAGCCCCACTTTGGCTTTATTCAATAGTGCCACATATATAGATAGCATCCAGTTAAACCTTTGAAAAATTTGTGACCATATACTTCTAGTACGTGGTAGTAACTTATGCAATTTCTTTATTTCCATTCAACTTTAATTTTTTAGAATATTGACCCATATCATTACCACCACATAGTATCGCAAGAATGTCTGTCGGATCTTCAAATGTCAAAAGATATCAATATAAAAGATCTGAGATACCAAGATTTAAAACATTAGGATGTCAAGGATATAGATACAAATCTGGTAAAAAAAATGGACAAACACGGACCTATTGAAATCTAGGAGGGATCAGGTGCCATGGAGGAGCAAGCATCCCTTGTCGCGTCCAGTCAATTCAAAATGAAATACGAGGAAGGAATCCTCATCATAATTGGCACAAACTTCCCAACAACCGCAATCGAAGAGACAACTCAACATTTCACTTATTGAAACAGTAGTTGCAAACAGGACTATTATACCGACCGTAAAATTTTCGGAATGTTGACATCAAACGCGGTTTTCGATATTCCTGTTTCAATAATTTGTCAGTGAGTAGTCTACTTCTGCACACAAAATGTTCATATGTTGAAAATGTAAACTCCCTATGCGGGTGATTGTGGAATATTACTACCAAAATGTGGTAAATTAACGACGGGAAAGCCGAAATCGTAGCCTTTGTCGTAAAGCTTAGTTGTTAACTTGATTCTGTTCAACATGATTTGTAAAATGTTTAACAGATTGAAGTTGCTGGTCATGACTTTTATCATGACCGGACGCCCACACAACTTCTCCAACGCTCAGAAATGCAAAATTGCTAATGTGTAAATTGAGCCAAATAAAACCAAGTTAATTTGCCTTGACAAATAAATCAGTAAAATCAACTGCATTTGAAATTTTATGTGTATAAGAAAGAGCTTATATATAGCTATTTATGGTATAAGAATCAAAATTATTTACCGAAAGGAATGATATGAAATCAATAACCTGTTTTACAGACGATGAGAAACTTAACAATATGCCTTTGACCTTCAATAAATCTTAACGAGCACAGAATACATTGTTGATGTGTTTGTAGACAGCGAAGCACGCAGGATTTTATTTGTTCAATTCTAACAAGCAGATTCAGAAATGATTGTGGGACTGGCGTGGGCAACAACTCGTCGTCGAGAAATGCCTTACGAAAAACGACCCCAATCTAAACACATGCTCAAAAGAATAACAGAATGCAGAAGTTGCATTACCCCTTTTGATTTTGACTTTATTTATTTATTTTTTATTTTTAAGATCAGAACAAGCGCCTTGTTATCTCTTTTGACTGAACATGTTTACCCCAAATATGGAAGGCCAAGGAAATGGACACTAATTTAAAAAAATTGATATCTTTCAGTATTGGTTTTAATCCATTCAGAAGGCCAAGGTAGAAATACCCAAATAAATTGAAATATAGCTGCACAGCCAAGATAAGCTGCATGTGCGCTATCAGCCAATAAATGTAATCTACTTACATCTTCCCATTCCTATTTGTCATAGTAGACTTGCCATTGAAAACAAATTAGAAATGTCATCCAAACTGTTGTATCTTCTTTAATTTGAAGAGAATTACGTAGTTTATGATTAGGTTTTAAAAATCCCTTCATAGAATCATAAAACCTCCTATGAAAAGCTCATGATGGTCGTATGGCTCTAGAGCAAAAGCTAGGTAGTCCTGTTACTGACTTACTTCATATAGAGTAGCTTTTTATGTTTAACTTACATCTAGAAGAGATACTTGTAATTTCAGTAACTTTCCTGTGGTATTTTTACTTTCATATTTACTGTGTCAAACTCTAATTCCAAGAAAATCAAAGACATTGTTGGACCAATATCTTTGCATTTACCAGAATTCGCTCAAAGAGCTACCAAAATGCAAGATAATGGACGACATTAACCAGGAAGACCTTCGTTTAAATACCCACTTTAAAAATGTTTCAAAATTTTCAAAAAGAGAACAAGATATAGAACGGCTGAAAGGAAGATAATTATAAATGAAAAAATATTCGTTAATTTTGTACCCAAGTAACGAAAAGTCTAATGTAACAATAGGAACACACTTGATGTCAAGCCTGGCGGCAACAGCACCAGATCCTAACTTCGACAACATTTCTAAAACAGTATCAAGTGAACTTTACAGAAGTCATAATCACTATAATCATTGACGTTAATACCAGGTGGAGAGGATAAATGATGTATTAATCTCAAGAGCCGCCTTTTTGTGATGATCCCGATAGGTGAAACTCTTAAATTTTTACTAGGCATACTCACAAAGTGGGCAGCTATGCGACCAAGACCTACCTCTTTCAAAACTATTTTTACGCCTAATTCTCAAGTTAATATATAGAAGTTAAGACTTTTTGCATATAATTGGTTCTCTGGGCCCTATTAATGTATTTTGAAACCCTTTGAAAATCCAAAAGTATGGCATCCTCTTGGTCTGTATAATACTCAAGGTATTTGTCAAATTACACCAGCCTTAACTGGCGTTTTGCAGTATAAATCACATCGAAGTTCTGATTTGACATTTTTTTTGACAACTTTTTCAATAATTACATAGCCTTTACATTTGATAAATGAATGGGTTAAAAGAACATCTAATACACCTGTGCAAATATGGACAAAACGGTCTTGACAAAAACCTTTATAGTCCTAATCATAACCTCTGTTAACATCTGATGACTGTTACGACACAGATTGCTGAACCTGACCTATGTTTTTTGTACAATTATAATAACCAAAGTTCATAGTCCACATTTTTTTGGCATGTTTAAATTCTAGGTTATAAAGCATGACATTAAATTTAAACTGGCTGAATTAATCGTTCCTACTAGAGTATTTCCTCGTGTAGCTTGACATAACCAAACATTCAGTAGAATCATCCGTATGATACTCAAAAGGTTATCTCACCCCGCCATCTTATGTAAATCGGACAATATCCCTAATTATACTCAACACTATAAATTTGCTGAATATTCTCAACTGAATCAATGGAAAAATATATCACCTTGATCTTTTGAGACATGCCTGGCACCATTGATACATACAGGTAGATTCTGGGGTTGTGTGGTGGTCTCAAGCACCCATTTGTGGTCTGATTGGCTACAAATTTTATCACATGCTGTCTAAAAGTGCCAGGTTCAACTGGTACCGGTTGCTCAAGTTCAACATTGCGACGAGCTATGCGATGAACTTTTCTGGTTGGTTATTAAACAGAATTGTCCCTCTGTTCGTTGAGACGTCTTATTCTTAGGAGTGGCATTGTACTGCGGCTCAAACAAAGATACATGTGTAAGGTTACTTCAAATGAAAATAAAAATTATTATCGAGCTCAATGTAAATATTTGTAGGCATTCACATATAACTTTAATGCGTGGATTTAAATTGCCGCCAGGTACACTGACACGGGTGGATTAATACAAGGAGCTTTATACAAAGTGGAGAGCAAAATAAATAAACAAATTCATTTTCATCCTTCAAATTCTACAAAAAAATCAAAATGTTGTCTTTAAACACTGAACTTCAAACATATATTGAACGAAAAATACATGTATTTTTTTAAGTGAGAAATTAATAAACAGCTTACCCTTAGAAAATTCCCAGGTGAACTTACACATGTCGCACAGCGACACCTCTTTATATACCAGCGGAAGTGAGCGAAAGACAAGAGAAGTTCCGCTTCCCGAATTGTATTCGATTAATGTAAATGCGTGCCAAAACAATTCGGACAAATAAAATTAGAAATTAATGTGTCGCACTTTGATAAACAGATTTATTTGATATTGATTAAATCTTCTTAATATCGATGAAACGATGTTTATATGCACAAGGGTTTTATAATCATATCGCTGATCCATGTAGTTTGTTGCATAATTCCGTATAAGTGAAGATTTTAGCGAGATGCAATTTTAGCTATTATATGATTCAAGTAAGACAACTCTCTCTTACGATGAGGAATGAATTGATAGCGATATTTAAATTTAACGATCTGAACAAGCTCGCCAAATCTGAAACCTCGCTAAAAATTCTGCTTATACGGTAAACAAGCCATCAGTACTCACGTTAGATGGAATGTCTGTCCGATTTTAAGTTACTTTTTTGTAAAACCTAATTTAACGAAAATAAAATGTAACTTAAAATCGTTGTAGACATTTGGTCTATACTCACGCAGATATTTTGCTAATTTGAAAATTGGAAATAACATGCATTTTCTCAGTAAAAGGGCTGGTGTCATATTGTGACAGTGAATTCAAAATTTACAATATGACAGTGGTACCCTTTATTCAAATCAACCTGCAATATATTTCAAACATGTGTACACAATGTATATTTTTTTCAGTATACAGAATGTATTATACCTCATTCAACTCGTATCAGTACTTTCAGTACTTCGATTATAGTAAAAAATAGTTTAAATACTGTCGTAATTTTGTTTGGGTTTGTACAAAGATTGTGGTTTCTGAATGCGAACAGAAAAAAAATGTTTAGCATTTCTTAAAAGGCAACCTTCACATGTATTCACCAGTATTAGAAACTGTAATATTATCAGATAATATCCTTGAAGCAGACTTACCCCAGTGTAACTATCCTGCCTGGTAACGGCGTGTTTTGTTATTGTGTTGTGATACATGACGTATCATTATGTAGGCACTCTGTTGCATTGATGGTAAAATAAATACCCAGACGTATACATACTCTCTTGACAACCATCTACTGGCGATTCTTCGTTAAATTTTTAAGATGATGAGGTAATTTTATTATTTGTTTTATCCATTTCCTTCTGAATAATTCTACTAAAATATGGTCAAATGCGCACCAGCTACTCCTACACTTTCATTTTCTGTGTCTTCTTTTTTTTCTAATTATTTTCTTTTGAATATCTGTTTGAAAATTATGACATAAGCATTGTATATACCATCACCTATAACGATACCATACTCTCTCGAGAGGGAACAAATAATCTTGCAAAATCGTATGACAAATACTATAGATTTCAAGACAACAACACCCCTGTACATCGGTCACATTATCATATACAGAATAATGACAATCCACAAATAGCCTGACCAGCACATTCACATGACATCAACATAATTGACAGATTAAGAATGAAAACCAAACTTAAAAAATCAGGCTCGAAATTATCAAAAAAAACTTTTGAACATTGTCCTGTATTGCCCGACACCTTCATATTGTTTCCATGTAATTTTCCAAACTATTTATTTATTCTCAACAAATAGAAAGTAACTTTGCTTTTTTTACTGTCATACACCTAGACGTTCTCGACGTGTGTGACGTCTTTGGAAATAGTCATATTCTTAGTGCTATACAAATGTAAGATAACTCATTTCCTTGGTTTTGTCTTCTGGGTTCATGCATTCTTTTCGCACTAAACAAACTTTTATTTCATGCAAGCAAAGGTTATGTACAACGTGACCAATGCTGCGTTTACCTTGCACAAATGGTTGTTCTGACAATGTTCTATAAATTCAACTTTTCTGTCTTATCCCCGTGTTCTATAGAGAAATGAAATTTTACAGTAGATAATGAATACAGTTCATGTCCATGTAAATCATACATAGGGATTAACATACTGCTGCCCAAGTCATATTAAATATTTAGTTTAAAAGTACATTTGCTCAGCAACCAATTTTTTTACGCATGTAAGTAGTAAACAAGTAGCATATTATATACCCTTTCATCAGATTTTATAAATCTTGAATCACCAAGTCCACCCCCCCCCCACCCCCTAAAAATTCCTTCAATTCAATTACATACAGTTTCCCCCCCCCCCCCTGGAGGGGGGGGGGGGGGGGGGGGGGGGGGGGGGGGGGGGGGGGCGGAACCAACACATCCCCCCCCCCCTCCGGTATATGCTTACGACCAACCATATTCACTTCCACTCCCAACGTACACGAGACAAACCCCAAAATACCCGCTCCCCCCCCATGAAACCCCCCCACTACATCCTCAACGCTCACCCCCCTACTCCTTACCTCATTCCCCAACACCCAACCCCTACCACCAAAGTGTGACCCCAGGTACACTCTTACCACCCAACCCAGGAGAATACCAAGAACCCATAGTAATAATGGTGTGAAAATGTGGCGCAAATATTACCGATCTATATATATTTTTTACTGTTTCCAAATAGTCACCCCCCCCCCCGATTACCGCCATTTTTTTTTTTATACCCCACAATTTTTTTTTTTTTCCCCCCCCCCCCCACGCAACAGACCGAGCACTGATTAACTTTTTTTTTTTTGACCCCCCCCCCCCCCCCGTTTACGTGTGGGGTGTGTTTTTTATCAACTACCCCAGGAATTCAAGGTACACCACCCAATCTTGTGGCCCTTGGGTACGGGAGAGATGTCCCCCCCCCCCCCCCCCCCCCCCCCCCCCCCCCCCCCCCCCCCTTGTAACACACAAAACAGGAGATATGGGTCATGCATTTTGCCAATTTGGCACTTGAAAATCGCAAGGTAGAAATGCGGGCCCTGAAAAACGACGTTGAGAACCTTAAATCACGCACGGACCATGTACGACGAGTTTACGCAACACACTCCGAATTGACATTCAAAACACTTAACGAGGTCACACATGCCAGCAAATTGTAAGAGAAAGTAGATCGTCGCATGTGACGATAATACTCATTTGGAGATGTGGTGTCGCAAATGGAATGTGATCGTGAGGGTGCTATAGTGGTACTACCTACGGGAAAATGGTAGTAGTAACACTGCAAAAGGTAACAGATTTCTTTCCGTAACGTTCTTGAAGCCAGCTGCATATCTCGTTGACTACATGCATTGTTCCAGGCGTGCCATCGTCCTGCCGGCGGCAACCCCGAGAAGCCCCATAATTATAGTCAGGTTCATAAACCTTCCTCGACCGAGATGATATCATTGTCACTTGCGATGAAGCTACCTCCGAAAAGTGGTTCACAGTGTCGATGTCGATGTTTCAGAAGTGTGATGCCGGAGGAGTGTGGCTAAATACTTAACAAACGATAGGGAAAAATGCCGATCACAGAACTGAAAAAAGTGCAAATTCAGTGTTACACGAAGGGAGGCACCTTTTGTGATCTTAAAATCAACAATAAAAAAATTTTTTCTACCCAAGAAATATGAAACTACAAATATTTATACTAATTCATGTGAAAATATTTACAATTTCAACTACACGTACCGGTAAAATAATAAACAATCAATGACGCAATGCCTACTCATGCATGTGCATTCCCTTGTCGGGTGATGTCGACCTATTATATAGGATGTACTTTTATATGTTACCGGAGGACAAGGAGTTCAGTGGACCCGAAAGAAGTGACCGTGTTTTACTACCTTGTTTTGTTCTGAATTATTGCGTTAATTCGAAAGTTTATATTGAATATACATTTGTATTGAGTTAACCTTTATGTATAAAAAAGACGTTGACCAACACAGGAGGCAAATTTATTTGTTGCATTTTGAAAGTTTACACCATCAAATAATCTGATAAATACATCACGTTCTTTAGTGTATTTGTCATATATATTAATGATCCAAAAGTAATCCCGAATGAAGGTGGTCAACTCTTTGGTATACATCTTTTGATTGTTTGTAAATATTCAGTATGTTTGAAAATTTTGATATAATTATGATACTGATAGTTGTTTTTTCCGAGATGTTGCGTAAAATAATAGTGGATGACTGTTGAATTAAACAAAACGGGGTTAAATAATAATAATAAAAACTATATAACTGAATTTCAAGGAACCTTATTTTGAAGTATATAGAATCAGAAGCCAGGTCGGTCCGACACCTTTTAAGCTACTATCGGATAATAATAACACATATTTATCGTATTGCTTTATTCCTGTGTTTATTTGATTGGGTTTTGTCTAAGCGGAGCAAGGGTTCGGATAAATGACGGAAGGTACAGATTTATATATGATGGTTTAGGGGATTGTTCAGGGGGGAAGGGAATAAAGACAAAAAACCACCACTCTTATTCTTTATTTGCAAATAACCAACGGAATCATATAATAGCGACATTAAACAATTCTTCTAGCTAATTTTCGGAACAACATGAACTCAGATAAAATTGGAAGATTAAATTGCAGGGGGTTGTCATCTGATCAGGTGAAGAGAAGAGACGTATTCACTAAGTGTCGGGCAAATATATGGAATATATCACCTTTTTAATAGGATACCCATAGTGACACAAATACAGCAAACATTTGTGGAAAACAGAGTGGGGAGGAGAAGAAAAGTTCCAGTTTCGTATTCCTCGGAAACAGTCGTAGGAGTTGGCCATTTTTATTTAAAATACCTTTAATTATAAGATAATTTAATGAAATTTTGGACTCCCTGTACGGGAAAACATCGACTCGTCATTTAAGATTATTGCCCTTCAAAGGGACACGACTCTCAATTGCCGCTCACTATGGGCTAATGCTGACACAAAAATCGCACCCCCTCTTTCCTTTGAGAATTAAACAGAACCATAGCTTGAACTTTATAGGTGAATTCTTCGGTCATTATTGCGGGCGGGATTGGAATGTACCACTCGACTATCACATTATACCACATAAAATTATTTTTACATAAAAATAATCAAAAGTCAAATGAAGCCATTAAGAAGTTGATAGGTTGCTTTGATACTTGTAGGATGCATGGCGGGGAGCTACAGTTACACGAATAGAAAATATACACTGGTTTGGTCCCTTAAAAAACGAAGTAGATTAGACTAATTTTTGATATCGTCGGATTTACAGTATAGACTTGGAAAATGCAGGCATAGATTTTTGCTTACAGATCAGATCACTCTCCAGTGAACATTGATATTAAATTTACTACACAAAAAAGAGGACCCGAGAAACATGGAAGTTTTAATAATAGTCTCTTTAAACTGAAACAGAATATATGTCAAATTGTTTAAAGAATTGTATAACGCGAAACTACTTACCCAGAATAGAAAACATATGAAAATGAGGATATCGAACACGCAACTTTTAGTATAAATGATCAACTGTTATGGGAATTAATAAAAGTAAGGATCAGGGAAAAACGATAAGTTTAGCAATCATTCAAAAAAGAAAGAAAGAAATAAAGAAGAAAAAATCTTAGAGGCATAAACTACAGTAGTATATGAAAATAATAACTATGATCTTGTAAGAGGAAAATTCACATACGTAACTATTACATATAAGAATTAAGAGAAAAGAGGGTAAGGGGGATAAGTTGTCAGAGCAAAATCAAAATGGAAAGTAGAGGGGTGAAAAAAGCAGTAGATATTTTCGCAACTTAGAGAAACGAAAAACTACATAGACAAAACAAACTAAAACTGACCAAAAGAGGATGGGTCAGAAAATAAATAACTAAGTTGATATTATTTCTGAACAAAAAACATATTATGATAAAAACTATATTCCAGTAAAAATAGACTAAAATAGAGAAATACTACCGGAATACACACTTTATTGCAAAATGATAACCCATTCATTTCGTAAACTCAATGATTATGAAACGTGAATGCAATGGAACACGGAAATAACTGAAGGAGAGTGTCATATAGCATTAAAAAATAAGAATAAATGGCCGTAGTCCGGGGATTGAAACGATATTACAACGGAATTCTATAAATTCTTTTGGCCAGATCTTAAGTACTTCATTCTTTCGCTCCATTTAAACTATGTCGTTTAATTTGTCGATTGTATGTCCACGGTCAACGAACCAAGGCCATTATTACTTGCCTACCAAAAGAAGGAAAAGAGCAAAACATTATTAAAAAATTGGAGACCCAAATCGCTTCCTAAAACGTTAGACTATTAAAATAGCTTCCGCCTGCATAGCAAACAGGATCAAAGTACCACCTAAGTAAATTAATAGTGAAAAACACAATTAGGTATATGTCCAAAAATAGATATATTTGGTGAATGTACACAAGACTTTGTCCTTTGATTTAATAGAGAAAACAGAAAAAGAAACAACCCCAGGACTTCTTTTACTTTTAGATTTTGGAAAAGGCTTTTGACTCTTTAGGAATGGAATTTTATTACACGAAACTCTTTCTTTTTATAATTTTGGCCCAATCAATGATACAGTGGGTGAAAACGCTATATTCCGGATATCTCTTCTTCAATACAAAATAACGGACACTCTTTCTGAATATTTTTTGCCATCTAAAAGGGTGTGAGGCAGGGGGACCCATTGTCACCATATCTTATTATTATGGTTGTCTTGAACTTTTGGGAGCGGCACTTAAGATCTGATCCCGAGATCATGGTAATAAAATTAACTACTCCGAATATTTTACTTATGTTCATATGCAGATGATGCAAACACTGATTGCTGCAAGATGATAAAAAAACTTCTCTAAAATAAATCACATAATTTAATAAAATAGTTATCTCAGAGTAGCTCCGGGCTTAACTGCTAATTTTGAAAAAACCAGAAGCAATTTGGAATTGGGGCTAAAAGGGGTTGTGGTGATGAACTAACAGACTGAGAAAAACTTAAAGTGGAACCAGGAAGGCTTTTTTCACATTACTTTGGAATTAAATGATGAGTTAAAAACAAGCTCAAATTTTCTATGCTGTGAACTTTACCGACTAAATTCAAAAGTTGAAGAAACTATTGGGAAAAACTGGGTCATTTAGAAATTTGTCAATAAATGGAATAGGTCACAGTGGTTAAGACATTAGGCGTTTCCGAATCCTCGTCCAAATTTTAAACTGTTTTACCAATTCCAAACCAGAAAATGTTTTCAAAGAAATAGGGATAGTATCATCTTACGCTTTATTTGGAAACGGGAAAAAATTGATAAGATTAAAAGAACAGACGACACTTAATACAAGTATTAAGAGGGAGGCCTTAATGTAACCTCAAACTAAATATATTTGCTAAAATCGGTTAAAAACTTCATGGTTAAAAAGAATCTATGATTGTTGAAAACATTAACCAATGGAAAGTGCTTTTACTTGATGAAATTGAGGATTTCGAAATAAGCAAATTTTGACACTAACGAGAAGAAGGTCTAAATTCAGTTCAAAAATTAACAATTCTTTTTGGAATAATGTAAAAAATATTTGGGCAGAACTACAAGAGAACATCACCACAACCCCAGAGGAAATCCCTATTCACAACCTATTTGGTTGGCTTAATGATAACATTAAAATTAATAGGAAAAACCGTTTTTATTAAACCATTGGTGTAAAAATGAAATTTTTTTATACATAAATGGATATTCAAAGAAAAACAACGGAAATTTCTCAATTTAGAAGTAACTCCAAACGACAAAATTCAATTTGAATAATAAATTTTCCTTGATTACTTAAGTGTTCATTTCACGAGAATGGCAAGAAGATCTATCATTACATATGTAAACATTTAGATAAGTAATTGTAATATAAAAACATTTTAAGAGACAACAGAATACATCAAAACATAAAGTTTGAAAATAGCGAAATAATAAGTTGGACGGAATGTATCTCTCTCTGTTGGTCAAATTTTTGGCACTGCCCACATGTGCCAAACAATTTGGACTTGTATCATAAATTTAGAGACAACTTTAAAATAAATATTGAACGAAATCTAGAAACGGTTTATTTTTTGGTTTACAAAACTTTAACATAGATGGTCTCATATTTATTGTTCCTGTTCTGTTTGATCATTTGAATTAACAGTTTTTGGACGGAAATCTGCTGATTATGTTGAATAAAAAAAAAAAAAAAAAAAAAAAAAAAAAAAAAAAAAAAAAAAAAAAAAGTTTTTGGACGGAAATCTCTGTTGGTCTTACAACAGAAATAAACTGAGCCATGTGAGAAATCATTATTTTCTACCCGGAAAGCAAACCTTTCGGAAAGTTACAGTCCTGTTCTCTCATTTTGTCTTTGTTAAGGAAGTTAATGTGGGTTGCCAGTTAAAGTTTTTCAAAAGGTAATGTCAGTATTTCTCATATCCCATATTAACTGGAGAAAATTTATGTGATTGAGGACCCAGTTAAACCTAGGCTAATTCTTTTTAGTTAAACTAGGGTTTTATCAAGAAAAATAGCTTTTTTCATTTTTGTAATTTTGGCGCACTTAATAAACCTAGTTTTTCTCAGTTTAATCTAGCTGTTCTCAAATTAATGTTGGTTGCTGGAGAATAGCGTTTGATATTCAACTCACGAAAATAAAAAATCTCAGATACCGAAGTATTAATCTTTAGGATGTCCACGAAATAGGTACAAATCTGGTAAATATGGACAAACACGGACCTCTGGAAATCAAGAGGGGGGATTAGGTATATGGGATATAGGAGTAAGCATCCGCCGTGAGTCCACAGTCAAATCAAAATGAAATACTTGAGGAACGAATCCTCGTCACAATTGGAACAATGGATGTGATTTTGGCACAAGAATTGGGATTAACTAGAGGGAAAGTATGTTTAACGGCGCAGTAGTATGATTTTGGCATTGTTAAACCAAGATAGTTTTAGTTTTACGTAGTATTTCCCGGGTTAAGGGACTAACTAGGTTTAGTTGCACCGTAATATAACTGATTTAGACGGAAGAAGACATGGGCATGGCACATCAAAGTAATATTAATGAATTAAGCCTATTTTTTCTAAGGTAAATCTAGCTTTTCTATATTAAACCTATTTTTAAAGTAAAATCTAGATTTTCTCATAATAAAAAAATACATTTAACTTGAGTTTCCACAAAAATCAGGTTTAACAGGAGGAAAACTAGATTTAATTTATCAATGAGATTTTAGAGGAGACTGGGGAAAATGAATTTCACTGAGAAATAGTAGATTAAGCTGGTAAAAAAATAACATCAGTCATTTACGTTATTTTGGTGCAGTTTAATCTTGATTTTTTTAAAAAATAAGTTTAAATTATTATTATGACTCTAGCACAGTTAAACCTATTTTCTACTGTAATCTTTAGACTTTGCCTAGATAATGCGAGTTAATGAGAAAATAAGTTTAAATGAGAAGAACCGAGTTTACCTCATTACTATATACTGGCGTGGCATGACTTGACACAAAGAGTTGTGGACAAGAGATACTGCTCAGACTTATCACATTCCGGGGGTCAATGTTCAGAAACAACAGTTTCTTTTTATTCGCATAAACTTTTGGCTTATTTTAAGTTTTATACCAATTAATTAATTAATTAATCACAGGAAATACCAAGCGTGATGATCTGATAATAAACTTTAAAATAGTATGGAAATATGGAGATATAAAACGAGGGATGAGAATCAAAACAAACTGTCCATGATGATTGCGTTGACCCAGAAAATGTATAAGGGTCAGAGACAACTAAATACCCGTGAAATTGGTTGGTTGGAAAAGTGTGGGAAAGCGGAGCTGCTATTTTCAATGTAACCTGGTGTCTGATTGGTTTATATTGTTTCAGTGAACATATTTCGATATTTTTATACAGTAAAATAACGTATTAAGAATTGAAAATGCTGAATCAGCATAATTTTTACTGGTACTTTGATATCATTAGAGCCAATTTCCTGAGAGGAATTTCTGTCCATTCACTGCGAAACTGCTGGGGGGTGACATATGCACATGTGACAGAAAAACAAGATGGTCAAGTTACAATGGTGCCTGTATGTTGTAACCTATTTTTCTACATAGTACGCAATGAGATATGGTGAAAAAATGAAGTTAAGTGAAAAAATATATCATTTACTTCATTTCTATGAAAAAAAAAAGTTGAAAGCTGGGGGTGCTTGTGAATATATATGTATGTTTTGTAAGCAGGTATAAAACAATGAACAGAGAGTTTGGAGGATGAAAAAGCTCATTTTAGGTAGATTAGAGCTTCATGTGTCCATATTATAACATCAGGTAACTTATTCTGTGCAATAACAGTGATAAATTCCAGCAGAATTGTACATAAATGTCAAAAGATGGGATTTCTGAAAAAGTACAGGTGTGGCCTAAAAAACTGTCTCGAGGTGTATGTCTTAGTGACAGAACCCTATTATTGTTTTTAAACTACCAGAAAGGAGTTATTTTTATCATATGGTGGTGAAAAAAATTACAGATATGGAAATTTACATGGCCCAGCTTCACTTTTCATAGAAACTAGTGAAAAATACATTAATTTTCAAGGGGTGGGTATAAAAATTTAAAAATTTAAAATTGTATTTTTTGGTAGTCTTTTAAACTTTGATTTTCAGTTTTGTATGTTTTTATCATTTAATATAAATGTAGTTAGTGAAAAATATCACTTCAATTTAAGAATGAATATATGTAATTTTAGAACAACAAATATCTAAAAAAAATTTCACCAGAAATATTCTGAGAAAAACGTTCAAATTTTCAGTATAGTGTAGCATGCTACAAGTGATTTTTCACACATGTTTGGTCTGTTCATATGATTTTTATGGTATATTTATACTTATATATCACTGTAGTTGTATTTTTAAAAGCTTGAAAGTAGAATTCAAAAAAAAAATGCCTATACGAGTTGATACCGGATGCTATGGGGAAAAGTCAGCTTGCGCATGCAAGGGAGATACTAAATACCGGATTTTGTCCTGTAATTGTCCGGATATGTCCTGACGGGGTTTTATGTGCATTGTATAATAGTCGTTGACTAGCGAAAATAACGCTGTGGAACTTTGTTTAAGCAATAGTGTATGCTTGATATAGCCTAAAGAGTTAATTCCATATGTTGAATTTGTGATGGGTAATACAAATGTGAAAATAATAAATGAAGTCAGTTGGGCCACACCGAGATACAATACGAAGTCGCGTGCATTATAAATATTTAGTTACCCCACATCGAAATGTTCATAGACCTGCGCAATGTTTTGTTTTCATTCTAGTAAAATAAAATTTGTTTTAAATGTATCTAGTCTTTCTGAATTCAGTAATTTTAATAATCTTTTTAAAAGAACCAGGGGATGAGTCACTGATATAGACGTTTACTTATAATGTTTATTTATGATGTGCTGGTTAACTCGTACATAAGGCAAATTGGCACTTCAGAAATTATGTAAATAGGTATGGCAAACCGCTGGGGAATTTATTCCTTATTTTCTGTTATAAAAATGTCGGTATCTTTTATATCAAAAGTAGGGAATAAAATATGATCACTCGATCAGTCAAACTACTTTTACTAAATGTTCTCTTTGGGCCTGTCGAACTTTTTACTCTAAAATCGACACCCAATATGCGCAAGAAAACACAAAATGCATTATAAAATCTGAAAATTCTGGGATAGGCCTTGAAACCCGCGCAAGCCTCATTGTCTGCACATTTCGCAGTTGGGTCATACAAAATTATACAAATTTCAAAATATCCTGTATCCGCCTTCATTCAGTAGATTTGCAATAAAAGAATATAGGGACTGAACTTGATTTGAGTACACGCTAGATCTCCAGTTGATCAGTCTGAAATCAAATGCCTGACTTATATGATTTCCAATTGGGTTAGTAGATTGCATTAACAGAACGTATCAATAAAGATGCCGAGTGAATGGTTGCCTTAGAATGTACAGTTAGAGGTTTTACGTGAAGACGTAGATAATAATTTCCGCCCTACATAAATCAAATATGTGTCATCCTACATATAAATTAACTGTACATAAAGTAGCTTTCACCCTCTATGAAAAAATAATAGTTCTGAAAATTGGATTCCCTCTTGAATTTGAACTTTACGGTTCAGATAATATACAAGGATAATTTTATTTTGAGGTTAAAGGTCAAAACTAAAAATACATTTCATATCCATTATATATCATGACAGCTTTTTACAATAAGACTTGTAATGATTTTGTACATGTGTCGAGATTAAAAAAAGTTTTAAAACGCATTTTTATTTCAACCTAGAATCTATTACGTTTCTGTTTGAAACACATGCCTATGGTACACGTATTGAAGTCCTTTTTTTAAGGACAGCAACTTGTTAGCATACGTATTGATCTGTTTAAGTAAAGTCGTAGGAAATTTGGTCAGTTGCTTATCCGGTATATTATTGTTATTATTCCGTCGGCAACTAATCAAGGCGTCAATTCCGGGTATTAACTTTCGTGTACATATCGTTCTGCCTCCATTATGTATTCATAAGAAAATCTGACAGACGCTGATCTCCTGGGGGTAAAGTAGTCAAATCATGTAATATACCACATACGAAAAACATTTATTACGCTTCAAATTGTCCACCAATCATATCGGAATCGTAGTAATGTTTTCCTTATATGGAATGTCGTATCTTTTATATATGTAAATTTCAGCTTTCCAGAGGAATTTCGTTAATTAATCCATTAGTACGACGGTTTTTTTCATTTCCTTTCTTTTGTTTTTCTGAACAAAATGTCAAATATCGTAATAACTTCGCCAGAATGTGACTTTAAAGAGTTGAATTATACAAAACCACTTTAGATAGTTTTACTCGACCTCGCTAACAACATAGTCGACGCCATTTGCATGGGCAATTTTCTTGTGACACATTTAACACTCATCCACCGATCGTTTGAATATAAATGACCACGAACCAAATATTAAAATAAGTACTAAAGATTTTCCATGTCACTAGTTTCTTTCAAAATGATATGAAAAAAGAATGTAAAAAAACCTTAATTTCATTTTGTATTTCCGGGCAGAAAAAAGAACTACTTCTCATGTCATACAGCTGTTGAGCTGTTTCATCGTATGGAAAACCTCCCCCACAAAGTCAATCATATGGAATGAATTTCGCATCCAGCTGACTACAGTTTCACAGAAAATGGTAATGAATATAAAAATGGATCGTTTTTCATTATTGGAAAAAACATTGAATGTACATGCAATGGCTCATGAAAACAAATTCAATGTTGCACAGGATTTTTTTCATAAGCCAATGCATGTACATTCAATGTTTTACAAAAATGAAAAACAGTCCTTAAATTCAATCAATGTTTTTTCTCACAAGCACAAAACTGCATTCAAATCCCTCCTGAGTAATTGATGTTTGAAACTGTTATCTTCAAATATATTGAGTCAGTCTTGCAATTTGCACTAAATGGTTCACATTTATAAATCAATCATATGAATATAAAACAAAAATATCATATACCAAAGTATAAATCTTTAGGATGTCCAGGATATAGATACAAATATGGTAAAAATGGACAAACACGGACCTCTGAAAACCAAGAGGTGGGAACAGGTGTCATGGAGGAGAAAGCATCCCCTGTCGACCGGTCATACCCGCCGTGAGTCCACAGTCAAACCCAAATAAAATACGTGAGGAACGAATCCTCGCCACAATAGGTACAGATGTATCAACAACCGCCAACGAAAAGGCAACTCAACATTTCACTTAGTGAAACAGAGTAATCGCAAACAATACTATTATACCGACAGTAAAATTTTCGGAATGTTGACATTAAACGTGGCCTTCTATATACCTGTGTCAATAATTTGTCAGTTAGTAGTTTACATCTGTATATGAAATGTACATATGTTGAATACGTCCTGGCATATCGGATCATTTGTGAAATATAAACTCCATATGCGGGTGACTACTACTTAAATGTGGAAATTTTACGATGGGAAAGTCGAAATCGTCGCGTTTGTCGTATAGCTTAGTTGCCAATTTCCCGTCTGTGTCTAAAGTAAGTAAAATGTCTATGTATGAAGCGTGTGTGCTTGATTTTGTTGTATCGTTTATTTCTAGTTCTCTGGGATATATCGCATTTGCATATATATGGAAATTGTCGTTATTAATTGACAAAACGTCGTCGATATATCTAAATGTCAAATTAAAGGACACCGCTAGCTTTTGATTCAGCAGTTTATGATTGAATATTACTTCGTATGAATAAAGGAACAGGTCAGCCAAAAAGAGGAATAATTGGTTTCCATAGCAATGTCGATAGTTTGTTGAAAGACTACGTCTTCGAACATTACAAATTTATTGTCTATTAGAAATTCCAGCATCTTTTTTATATCAACTTCAGTGTATTTATATGTAGAATCAGAGTGGTGCTTGACAAAATAAGTATCATGATAACGAAACACTAGATATTTAAATTTTCGGGTACCACATTTAGTGAGACATTTATTTCGTCATCTGAAAATGAAAATCAAGATGTTAATATACTCCTAAATGTAAATTTATGTTAATCATGAATCGATGTATTTGACGTTTATAAAAATGAATATCACTCAAGATTGCCTTCGAAATCCACTTATACTGCAATTTAACTGTATACTCAGATATTCAGAAGACTAAAAGATAAACTTGAGCAAGAACTTATAGTATCCCTAGAAGATAAGGTTAGCACTCGTTGTAGTGCATTTGCGACTTTTCTGATCATGCGGTGTACAGATGGCCCTTGATTAAATAATGTTGACATAGTATAAATATCGCAATCCTATCCAAGACTATACCATTTCCGACAGAACGATTGAGGCGTCAAACTAAAGGTAAGACTTTTCATTTCTCTATTACGTCCATGCTTATTTCATAACGCAACTATGTTTGAAACCTCGATTAATGATCACCATGTAGATTGTAAGAATGTTTGAATGTTCGAGAAACACAGACCTTGTAAACCCATGTGTCAGATTAGCTTTTGGTCCTTAGAGGTTTTATCGTATTTTGCGAAAAGTTGGCATCTAAAAGGGTTTATTAAATTCAATCATTCTTATTCCATTAGATATTAAAAAACTTTCTTTCAAGATAATATTATATTGGTTGTACAATAGGGCGACACAGAAAGGGTTAAATTTCATTTGGACTTGACTGTGGACTCCTCCATGGCTCCTGATCCCACCTCTTGGTTTCCGGAGGTCCATGTTTGTCCATTTTTGTCGGATTTGTATTTGTGTTCTGGACTTCCTAAAGATTTATACTTCGGTATCTGAGATATTTATATAGATAACGTGTCATAGTGCAAACTGTCTATAAACCAAAATATATATTTTGTATAATATATATATATATATATATATATATATATATATATATATATATATATATATATATATATATATTATGTATATATATATATATATTTGTGTGTGTGTTTGTGTGAGGATGGGGTGATTGTGCGCAAGGTGGGGTGTGTGTGCTGAGGATTGTGTGTTGGGAGGGTGTGTCACTATATATCAGAGTTAATTTATTTGTTCTGGAAAATCTGCATTTGATTAAAGAAATTAAAACAAAAATAAAATAAAACACTTTCAACCAAGAATTTTGTAAATACCGGCTTTGTTAACTCGATGTATGGAATTATCAAATTGTTAAATCATTATTATTATTGTTTTCGTAAAGGAAAATGAGGCTTCTAATATTTTTACTTCCTCTGGCCTTGGCGGCACCTTCTGGTAAGTAAAGTGTATTTTTAAATTTACTTTTTAATGTTGCTATGAAACCTGTGTATCTGTAAATACTGAAATAACTGAACGTGTACATTGAAAATGTTGTATATTATTAATAATTTATTACAAAAAACCTATTCCCATAGATTTGCGGTGATAATTGGACTTACCCATATAAAACAAAGAATGGTGACATTCTTGGCAACACTTTGTCGTTGGAAATAAAAATACACATTCAAGCGTTTATATAAAACAATCAAGCTGAGATTCTTTTTAAAGAGCGCTCAGAAAATTCATTTAAAAAAAAGAAAAAAACAATATTTGGCTCTTGTGATTTCGGTAATATTTTAAATTCAAAATTTACAAATACCTTGATATGGTAGAAAACTAATAGATCTTTATTTTGCAAAATTTGGAAAATATAATTAAAGATTCCGATAGAAACAGATAACTTTTAAGAGTTGAAAAATTATATATTTAAATGTCCCACAATCGCATCAAAATTTTAAAACTGAATTTGAAGATTTAAATTAAAAAATGTTTTGAATAAAAACAAAACAATAATAAAGTTAAACTTGTCTATAACGGTAATATGCAAAATGGCCATTCTAAACAATTGACCTTAATTATGAAGTTTATTCATTATTAAAAAAACCGATTTAATGGCCCCTATTTGCAGGTACCCTTAATCCAACGGTGGCGTTTAGGCAGTGATAATTTTGATATGACAAACACAGTTTACTCTTGGATTTCCTTGGAAATACATAGATTTAAAAATAGCTATCTATCTTATATGTAGGCTATATATGTTCATTTACACACACATGCATATATTTAAGAGAACTATCTTACAATTACCATTAATTCACTTCAAAACAAAATATACCTCGCTTTTCATGTAGTATCATTGAAAGTGGAAAGAAAATGTTTTAACTGTTTTTTTTTTTAATTTAGATTTGACAAAGAGAAATACACTCGGTTTTCTTGGTATGTATTAAAAATAACATTTTATTCGTCTTGATAATCCTGTTTATTGTATTATCACAGTAAAACTCCTTTAAACTATCAAAATACAGAATTCAAATTTTTGTTTGTTTCTTTTTGGTTTACATTAACAACAAATATAATATACAGACATACTTGTGAACAAAATAATAGCATATACATGTATTCTAATTCAAATTAATTCTTAATTAACATTTTGTTGATACCTTGATGACAAATGAGGAGAATGTATAGTCAAGTTCATATAATTTGGCGGGATGGAGTTTTGTGAACTATGTTTTGACACGGACGAGTTCACATTGTAGCTAATGCAGCATAATGACATTGAAATCATCTCCGATAAGAGTAATAGTTGTTATATATCATTATACCCCGTAAACCTAGCGCAAGATAAAACAAAATTTGCGTGAAGCTTGACGTAACCGAAAGAAACTCGAATCATCCGTGTGATAATGAAAAAGATACTCTGTCCCGACAAGTAATGTGAATTGTACAGTATCTACATGTTATACAAATAATATGTCCCGACAAGTAATGTGAATTGTACAGTATCTACATATTACTATACAAATAATATGTCCCGACAAGTAATGTGAATTGTACATTATCTACATGTTATACAAATACTCTGTCCCGACAAGTAATGTGAATTGTACAGTATCTACATGTTACTATACAAATACTCTGTCCCGACAAGTAATGTGAATTGTACAGTATCTACATACTATACAAATAAAATGTCCCGACAAGTAATGTGAATTGTACAGTATCTACATATTACTATACAAATAATATGTCCCGACAAGTAATGTGAATTGTACAGTATCTACATGTTATACAAATACTCTGTCCCGACAAGTAATGTGAATTGTACAGTATCTACATGTTACTATACAAATACTCTGTCCCGACAAGTAATGTGAATTGTACAGTATCTACATGCTATACAAATACTCTGTCCCGACAAGTAATGTGAATTGTACAGTATCTACATGTTATACAAATACTCTGTCCCGACAAGTAATATGAATTGTACAGCATCTACATGTTACTATACAAATACTCTGTCCCGACAAGTAATGTGAATTGTACAGTATCTGCATGTTATACAAGCAGAGTAAAGGTAACGAAAACACCCAAAACGTGAGTGTGAAATAAACTGAAATTAACCTAGATGGTCGAGCTTCATATGTTTTATTTTGATAAATAATCTGATTAGTTTAACGCAGAAAAAAAAATGCGTTGATTGTGTAATAAGATTTAATGGCATTTGGTCGAGACATATGATACTGTAGAATCAGAAAATGCAGTTATGGTTTTAATTTCGTTGTTTTCGTTTATCAGCAAAATTAAAAACAACGAAATTTAAAATGAATCACACTTAGTAATGCTATTAGGTTCCTTTTACATTTTTATTTCAACGAATTTAATGTCAATCAACACTTGTTTTTGTTTAAAACTGCAAAATATTAACCCCAGGAATTTTAGATTCATATCGTTTCCTTATATTTTTAAAAATAAAGCATTGCACTATATAATGAATATCATTCTATATATCTGCAAAACATAATACATCTTAAGTATTTCCTCTATCAATGTTTTCCACTCAACTGTATGATTTATAATTCAAAATCTGGATTAAAGTATATATGACATTCAAAATTACCAAATGTAAGTAAATTGTTTTACACATTTTTAAATGTGGTTTTAGTTGAAACTCCATGTTTGCCAAAATTGGTTTGTCAGCCTCTGTATGTATACTGCATATATAACCGTCGGGACTCAGTCGTAACTCGAATCGTAATTACCCTCGATCATGATCGTAAAATACATTTGTACTACAATCGTATCCTATCGTAATGGAGCGCACCGGTTCTAGATGAACGTATCGAAAGTTATCTGCATGTGCAAAATCGTACCCATTCGTTGAACCGATTGTGATGATCGTGCAAAATCGAGACCCGAAAGTGGACTATCAAAACAATCATATCGGAACGTATCAATATGTGATTTTATCTGAACTGAATACCAGACCGTGACAGATCGTAACACTTGAAGTTGGTCCACAACATGCCTTACTGGACCGCAACAAATCGTATCGGAACTATCGACTCGCATCACCTCGTATCCAAACATGAAATTTCAGACAATTTCCACGTCCATGACAGTGGGAACCTAGCCCTAGTTAACTCTCTCTCTCTCTCTCTCTCTCTCTCTCTCTCTCTCTCTCTCTCTCTCTCTCTCTCTCTCTCTCTCTCTCTCTCTCTCTCTCTCTCTCTCTCTCATGGAGATTTTAAAATATAGCATTTCTCAGCAACAAACTAATAAGTCAAACGGGTTAGGTGTGTATATATAACCCTTCGAGAAAACTTAAAAATCAAATTGTTACTGCAAAAGGTCAATTTATCAATATTCATTCAAGATTATAATAATGTTTCAATAATACATCTTGTGAAAATATTGAAAATATCCATCTGTATAAAATTGATTTAACCATTTTGGTTTTTATTACAAGACAAACAAAATACATAACCGTTAAAATGATATTTTGCGATGCTTATCATTGAAATGCTATAAGTAAAATGAAGAAGTACCAATTAATAATTGAAGATCAAGTCCATAAGAACACGACGAATTAGATGTGCAAATGGTCTCAACATGAAGAACAATTGCGAATCCCAAACAGGAAAGGGCCAGGTGTCCGGAATAAGTGTGAAGTAAAAATGAAGAAATGCCAATGGAAAATCGAAATCCGATTATAACACAACATATTGGATATACAAATAGTCTCAACATGAAGAACAGTTGCAAATCCCAGACGGGATGAAGCAAATATTGGACAAACGAAGGGAAAAAGAGAAATGATTGAAACATGATAAAATATCAACTGTTATATCATTACTAAGCACTTAAAGGATTAAAAATTTAAATTCTATGAAAATATATCTGACACTTCATCAATAATATGTTGTTTATTATGTATGCTATGTACGGAAGCGTATTAAGGCCACCTTAATTTTTTATTTTTTGTTTTGCCAACTTTAAAGTTGGCTTTTCCAACTTTTTTCTTGGAAATTCCAACTTTTAAGTTACCTTTTCCAACTTTTTTCTTGGAATTTACAACTTTTTGTCTCGTTTTGTCAACTATAAAGTTGGCTTTTCCAACTTTGTTCTGGAATTTCTAACTTTTTTCTCGTTTTGCAAACTTTAAAATTGATTTTTTAAACTTTTTTCTTGGAATTTCTAACTTTTATTCTCGTTTGGCAATTTTAAAGTTGACTTTTCAGTCTCTTTTCTCGTTTTAAAGTTTGGTTTTCCAACTTTTGTCTTGGAATTTCCAATTTTTTTCTTGGCTTTACCAACTTTTTTTCTCGTTTTTTTCAACTAAAGTTGGCATTTCCATCATGTTGAATTTCAACTTTTGTCTCGTTTAGCCAACTTTAAAGTTGCATTATGATATTGGTATTATTACGGACTAACCGCTCCGATGACGTATGCGCAAGGTATGTCCAATATAATACCCGTAGTCACTTATGCGTTTCATAAAGGTGCGTATTTGTTCACAGGGTCTTATTCGTATAGTGTGTATATTGCCTTATAAATTTAGCTTACTTAAAACATTTCGTATAAACTTCTTCCAAACATTTCCGCATTTCTTCCCAAGAAAACATATTCAATCAAGGAGAACTTTCACTCATCGTTAACACTCTGAGCAAATCCTTGGGGACAAACGAAACCGAGCAGGCCTGTGAGGAAGAATGTCATATCCTGATCAAACAAAACCATTTGCTTCAACATGCATGTCCTCTAGTGTGCCACTCGTAAGTATAATGTTTTTAATATTTGTTTACTGCAATGACTTTCTTCACAATTTGCCAAATGTCGTTTTTCTTTCCGCAAAATTTACATCATTGTCTCATCAACGAAGTTGAAACTGTTATCAGCCGGAGTATCAGCTGTAATTCAACAGCAAAAGAGTGTAATCCTCGTAATTGCATACCCAAAATATCAAAAATGTGCAATTGATAGGCATATGAAATGAATAGACATAGTGTAGTTTAGTGAACAATGATGATTCGTTTTCATCAAGTCCTTTCATTTGTGTGTACAATACTACAGTATAATAAACATTCTATAAGTCTGACCCACACAACGGAGACTGCAGATATTGCATTATGTATAAAAAAAATCTCAAATACCATAGGTATCATATATGTGTCTTCCGTTAAAGAATGTTCATGCAGTCACATATGACTTGAAACCATCATCCAATTCAATATTTCGTAATTATTTGTACATGACGTCATACTGTGACAAATATTCGCATGTTTGCTTCGCGTACGGAATCCCTATTTATCGGCATACTGGATCGATATTGTTCGAGGGTTTTCCACTAGATTCTCTATCGCAAACATTGAAAAAAAAATAACAGATCAATAACGTATTGGATATATCGCTATCAAATTATTTGTTACCGTGTATAATGCTAGAATGATATTTTGAAGAAACAAAACAAACAGCATGAACAGGTAGCCTACTGACTACGATTCGGATCTGCGAAGTTTCCTTTGAATCTGAGATGAGATGTTGACCAAGACAATTTTTTGGAGACACATACAAACTTTCTGGACTTAATTCTAGGTCTTGTTAGCACTATCAACTTACCTCGCACTGTAAATCCATAAACAAACGCAAACTGAAAATCAATTTTCAAAAGTGTCTAGCCGATGTATAGGCCTGCATCCAATTAATACACCAAAAGCACTCTTGTTTGTAAAAGCATTAGCACTTCGTAACTATGCAGTTTCATTTACCACAGGTTTGTTGCGTCATTTTTTAAAATGTGACCTTGTTGAAGTTGAAGTAGATCAATGAAAATTTATAAAATGCCCGAAAAAAATACAGATTTGGCCTGGATACTTAGCTGGACTAAATCCGGAAACTATATCTAAATCAAATTCCTAAATGTTTAGGACAATTGGCTACAGAGTTATGCAGCTATAAATATAGTCTACTCGAATCTAATAAATTTACATGTAGTCTGGCTATTTTTTTCAGGATATTTATCCTAACTTAATATCTGACACTTCATCTAGATCTTGCCTAGATATTTATGATACATAGTCTTAGCTTGATTATCCAACGATGTCGCTGTTTTGACTACTATAGGCGAGTCATCGGTTCATTATGGACCTCGGTAAAATCATGGTAACTGCCGAACATGGGATTTAAAGCAAAAACAGTGGTGAAGTGGTCCGAGTCACTTTGATAGATTTGAAAAGTGAGTTCTAGTGGGGAAATGCATAAAACGACCTTTATGGGTAAATATTTTCATTTTTAAATCTAATCCCCACCACCTACGGACCCGAGTCTTCTGTCCTGATGAGTTAGAAGTAAAATTTATTCGCCCTTCTTTAACTATGAGGTTAAAATCCGGACGTTTTCCAAAAGAATTAACTGACTGGCAGACTGACTAGATACTTGTACTTATTAAGGCTATACCCTGTCTAAATTATATTGTATAACACCGCGAACCGGAAAAAAAACAAATGAATGTACCTCCCTAACGCACTTTGAATCAAGATTTTTTTTTAAATTGTGTTGAACCAGACATGGCAATTTGAAATATCTTTCATCAAATCGCGTTAAGTTAGAACTGCGTTAAATCTACGTTTGTCTCAAATTTAGCAATTTTTTTCTGGCCTGCGTAGCCTATTTTTTTCCAGACGAGCTAGTTACAATCATAATGCCGTTCTGTAAGCCTAATTAAGAAGCTTAAGGTAAAATTTAAGGCATTTTCAAAAACAAGATGTGTTTGTGAAACACAAATGACTAAGGTCCCAACAAATTTCTATGCTGGCAAACAGTATGTCTGGGGCATAAAGATATTGTACTTTATATGTAAGCGGGACGGGATTACGGACAGACAGAAAGACAGATGGACGATCAAAACACTACATGTCCTTCAGATCTTTCAGGCCGGGGCATAAAAACAACGAAATAGTTAGGCTTATTAAAGCCAATAATACAAAATATATCATTACAAATAAAATAGATCTAATACATATAAATACAAACAGACAGATTAATAGTTAAATATAAAGATATTGAAAAACCCCAATCCAAAGTGTAGGTCTAGATCTTTATCTTTTAAAATATGAGCTTGGCAAGGAAATAATGAGACATAAAAAGAAAAGAACTGAACACCCGGTAATACAAAACTTAATAAGCACAAATATTCGTGGAAAATGTAGATTGAAGACCATGTTGAAGTTACATCAAAATGCATACCGAGCTGAGACTAGACCTACATTTTGATACTCTTACATGAATACTGATTTTCGACTCGGACTATTTTCTTGAAACTTACATGCATGCTAATTTAAAAAGTCGTGTAGCATGCAAATGGCACGCAGTACGTATTCAGATAAATGTTGCTATCTAATTTGGATTAAACGTGATTGGGCATGTGTACAGATTGCTATCATTAAAATAAAAAATTGAGACATACTGGATACTTGAAAATCATCACTATAAATAAAGCCGAAGGCATGTCTGGGGCAGACTATAGGTACTCCGTGTAGTGATATTACGTAAATCGTTTAAATTAATTAGGAGGAAACCATGAAACAATTTGACCACCACTATCCCTTCCAACTTTTTATATAGATTCAATTAGCATACTTTCATGCACACTTAAAAACTAATAAAAATGAAAAAGAATATTGATATTATTGATGTAGTGAAAAATGAAAACATAGATAATTGTAAGTTAAGATAGTTTATTCTATCAGATATTTTAAATTAATTTTCTCTCTGTCTCAAGTAGACGTTTGTTGTTTAAGAATTGCATTACATCTGACTTGGTAAAACGTTGACCAGTGTCGAGTAAAGAAAGTTATTTGATTTATCCTTTTGCAATTCTTTAAAGTAGGAGAAAGGTGTTTTTATTGACATCTAACAGCCTTAGCAGTACCCTATAGTAAAATCTTTAAAACATTACGTGGTGAAGTCTTCTAAACCTTCTCTCCACGTGGACAATCTAAATTTTAGGTAACAAATTAAAATCACACTGACAAAAGTTATCGTTATGTTGTCATGATGCCTGTGGTAATTCAGTTGGTAATACCGTGAAACTTGTCATAATCAAACTGTGAGCAAAATAGACCGTATGATAATAATTTGAATCGGATAAAACCCAGAAATTACGGATCTAGCCTTGGAATACACACCCTTCCGGCACGTGTAGAACCATGAAACAATTTGACCACCACTATCCCTTCCAACTTTTTATATAGATTCAATTAGCATACTTTCATGCACACTTAAAAACTAATAAAAATGAAAAAGAATATTGATATTATTGATGTAGTGAAAAATGAAAACATAGATAATTGTAAGTTAAGATAGTTTATTCTATCAGATATTTTAAATTAATTTTCTCTCTGTCTCAAGTAGACGTTTGTTGTTTAAGAATTGCATTACATCTGACTTGGTAAAACGTTGACCAGTGTCGAGTAAAGAAAGTTATTTGATTTATCCTTTTGCAATTCTTTAAAGTAGGAGAAAGGTGTTTTTCTCATTTGACATCTAACAGCCTTAGCAGTACCCTATAGTAAAATCTTTAAAACATTACGTGGTGAAGTCTTCTAAACCTTCTCTCCACGTGGACAATCTAAATTTTAGGTAACAAATTAAAATCACACTGACAAAAGTTATCGTTATGTTGTCATGATGCCTGTGGTAATTCAGTTGGTAATACCGTGAAACTTGTCATAATCAAACTGTGAGCAAAATAGACCGTATGATAATAATTTGAATCGGATAACACCCAGAAATTACGGATCTAGCCTTGGAATACACACCCTTCCGGCACGTGTAGAACTCGGAACTATAGTGTGCATGTAAACATACGGCATACACCGATGTGGGTTACCTATGCTCTCTTAGAGTCTTTAGCATTTTATCTACTTTGTACCATAGTTATTTCTTTTCCGCCACCTGTATATGTTACTTGTTAGTTTATAGATCTAATAATATACGATAAGCCACAAGAAGCTAGTTACAAACAACAGAGGTCACACAGAGCTAGCTAGAAAAAAAAAACATTCCTCTTCCAACACTTGTAGTTTGCATCACTAGTTTGCTTGCAAATTAACTGGATTGCATAAACAGAGTTGGATCCCTTGGTTTTTATCAATACAGTTTTATGATCTATCCATTTAATTTGCTTCGTACTTTAATATGCGCCATATATTATCATTTCATTTACATTGTATGTTTTCACACCCCCACCTACAACATACACATACTCATTTATAAGTTGCATTTATATCTATGTAAGTAAAGTGCTGCTTACTCATATGGAGATATATTTGACTTGTGGCTATTCCTCTCCCCGCACTTGTAGAATGGTGCCTGTTCCCAACACTCGCCAAATCGATACAATCCAATTCCAAGATGGGGTATTTACTCTCGATATATAACAACTGGCCCTATACCCACCACTTGTGTGCTTTCCATACCCCACATTGCAAGTAAACACATTATGTTCCCTAAAACCTCGTTCAAATGAATACATTCTAAAAAGGTGGCATGCTAAAATTTCTATTTAATTCCAAAGCTGTAAATTATCTGTTTAAATTGATTTTAGCTCACCTGAAACGAAGGCTCAAGTAAGCTTTTCTGATCTCCTTTTATCCGTCGTCTGTCTGTCCGTCAGTCCGTGGACTTTTCACATTTTCGACTTCTCCTCAAAAACCGCTAAATGGATTTTAATGAAACTTTACAGGAAACATGTACTCAAGGTCCTCTCCCGAGTTTGTTCATTTCGGTCCTATCGGCCCAGGGTGGGAAAAAAGAGGCCCCAGGGGGTACCCCTCTTTAAAAATTGTGTCCTCCAGAAACACTGACAGGATTGAAAAACTCTTTTTGAGAGATTTACATAGATGTATGATTCAAGTTTGTTAATTTCATTAAAATCGGAATAAATATTTGACATGTTTTTGACGTCTTTTCAGACTAGGTAATTTTTGTATGATTTCGTTGATTTCCACATTTTCCACATTACGATGCATTTATTTTATGTGTTTTACCTGTTGTTTGGTAGATAAATGCATTCCTGAAAGAATTTTGCGGAATTTTAATTTTTTGAATTTTTTTATGAATTTTTTAAAACTGCAAAAATGAACGGAGTACTTTTCCACATTTTTTACTTCTTCTCCACAACCGCTGAAGGGATATTGATGAAACTTTATAGGAAGTAAGTACTCAAGCTTTTCTACTAACTGTATCTCAGTGATTTACATAGATGTATAATTCAAGTTTGTTAATTTCCTTGAAATCGTAAATATTTTGACGCGTTTTTGACTTCTTTTTAACCTTTGTAATTTTCATTCATTTTTGTATGATTTCTTTGATTTTCTCCCCTATTATTCACTATGATGCATTTATTTTATGTGTTTTACCTGTGGTTTGGTAGATAAATGCTTTCCTGAAAACAATTTGCTGGAATTTAGTTGTTTGAATTTTTTATGAATTTTTTAAGACTGTAAAAATGAAGGTGGGGGTAATTTTCCACATTTTCGACTTCTTCTCCAAAACCGCTGTAGGGATTTTGATGAAACTTTATAGAAAGTAAGTACTCAATGTTTTCTATCACGTTTTTTTTTTCATTTCGGCCAGATAGACCCAGGGATGGATCCAGGGTGGGGCAAAAGAGTCCCCAGAACTGCTGCATGGAATGAAATACTAATTGCATCTGAGTAACTTTTATGGATGCATGATTCAATTTCCTGTTTTTTAAATAAATTCGAAAACTAATTTTTGACATGTTTTTGACATCTTTCCCAGCTTTGTGATTTTCATTCATATTTAAGTCTCTTCCACTCCTAAGGAGTGATAAAATAATTTGTAAATTTGATATTCCCATATTTGTAAGATACCAACACAGTTCAGATGAGCGATGTGACCCCTGGGCCTCTTGTTTATACTTGTTTCATTCTCTGTAAAACCTTGACCAGAGTTACAAAATTGTCCCATTTGCAAATATTGGTACTAGTTTCCATCTCCATAGGCATGACATGGTCTCCCTTTACGTAGAAAATATACGTAACTATGCACAAATATACAGAAGAGAAAATCTGATATCGGAACTTTATGGCAATTCTGGGAGTGTTTGAACAGCACCAGTAATTGTAATATTTTTTTCTATTTTAGTCATGGTAATGTAATCTCAAGTCAAAATTTTGTTAGAATTCTTTTAGTGTTCTAATGGACCTGGAGTTTCGATTATCCATCGGCACTTCGGGGTTTGTGTTAGACAATATGAAGTTCCCCTCTCACGGCTGTTAGTATTTTGGAGCAGGATCATATACATTGACTCCCTTTCACCATTCAGATCTAAAACTAACTGATCACTGTGTCACCGAGCTTGACCTTTTCACAGAACTCGGCCTATTCACGGAACTCGAGAGATTTTCTATGAACATTTTCGACGGATGTTGCATGCTAACTGGAGATGCTGACTCCTTTTGGACAGCTGATTCCATCTCATTTGGGATTTGCAATGATTCTTCGTTTTGCGACCGTTGTTATATATAATTTTAATGGACTTTGAGTTCCGAATAGCCATCGCCACTTCTTCGCTATACTGTAAACATCTATCTTTGCAGATTACAAGAGCTTGTTCACCAGCTTGCTCCAGCCAGTCGACGATCAATATTTACTGATGCTTACCAGAAGTTGTGTGAGTATAATCAAACACTTTAAAATATTTATCCAAGAATTTATTTCGTGAGATCTGAGGCATAGATCCTCTTCATCCACTTCAAAGATATATTGAAGTATGAGATACTAATCCCTTTATCCACTTCAAAGATATCTTGAAATATGGGCCATAAATCCATTTTATCCACTTCAAATATATCTTGAAATATGATTCATAGATCCTCTTTATCCGCTTCAAAAATATATTTTATTAAATGATGATGCACTTAAAACACTTATGAAATTGAAAGTTTAATTTGTTTTAACTCTTTGTATATTGATTTAATTTTTGGGTGGATCATTAATACTTTCTTCAAAATTTGATGCATCGACGCTTACTGCGTTTGCATCGTTTTTTATATTGGGAAATTACCCAAGCAAAGTTGGAAGACTTGTTTTGTTTTTCCACCGACCATGAATTTGCCCAATGCGTTTCTCAGTAAATAATTATGGAAACATAAACTGAACAAAACCACATACATATAGAGGTTCTAGCAAATGTTCTTCCAACACCTTTATCTTTACTCCTTACCAAATTGCTGACGGCGGTTAAGGTGACACTTCAGCAACATGGAAAATTACTTACTCTAAATGCAATAAAAATAATTGGTTGATACTAAGAAACCACAAAAAGCTTTTTGACAATTTTAGATAATGCCGATCAAAATCTTATTTTCCACCATTGAAAATTGATAGGTATTTATGTAAGCAAAGGTGTGAGATAACGTTTCTACGTCCAAAAACATTAATAATGCGTAAAACTGGAATTATATTAGGTTATTCCGTCAGTTATATCTTATTTATTATTCAATGACCCAGATTCCGAAGGCGCATTGGCTAACGGACAAATGTAATTTTAGACAACAGTCTTGACTCCTGTCACTCGTTTTGAGGTACAGATACACCGATGAAAATACCATTTAAGCGTGTAATCTAATTACAAATATATATCATACTTTTCTCCCAGTTAGATACTACATCTTATCCTTTTTCGTGCAGAATGTGTAGGAGATCGCTTTCTGTCACTAGTGAATGTGTTATTCTCCGTCATCTTTGTTTCTGTTGACCTCGTTGAGCATGCACAAAAAGCTTTCCTGTCCGGATGTGACCGGTCGACAGGAGATGGTTACTCCTCCATGGCACCTGATCCAACCTGCTGGTTTCCAGAGGTCCATATTTGTCCATTTTTGCCGGATTAGTATCAGTTTTCTGGACACTCAAAATATTTGTACTTCAGTATTTGAGATGTTTTATATTCGTCGTACCACTTAATTAATTCCAGGTATTCACGTTCGTGTAAATATCGTCCAGACTCCATTACGTATCCATAAAAAAATCTTTCAACGAATGGCTGAATGTAAAGTTGTCAAAGCATGTGGCATCCCATATAAGGAAAACACTCACTACATACAGTCAGTCAAATTTGAAACGTACTAAGATTTTCCTTATATGGATATATCATATTTTCCCGGAAAGGAAATTTCATTATCAACTCTTTTAATACAACGAGTTGACCCCACCTCTTAATTTTAAGAGGTAAGTGTTCATCCATTTTTACCAGATTTGTACCTATATTCTGGCCATACTTTGGTATCTGAGACTTATTATATAATAGGAATATAACTTTAACAGGGTTTGTGTCAGAGTGGGCGAAATAGAATAGGTCAAACGTGACATATTTACTACTTTGACCATATCTCATAGGTGAATTTAAGTTCCGTGCGGCTGTTTTCATACTGCCGATGGATACGTTTTCACTTATAAGATAATATAATTTATAACCCCTGAAATTGATGTCGTGTTTGCTGTTTTTTTTCCAGTGGGTATGTTTGACATAGAACATTTGAAACAAGTAGTGCACCAGATGTTTTCCAAGCTTGGTTCTGATCCCACCGAAGCGTTATGCGAGACAACATGCCACGCAGTAATAACCATGGATCACCTTTTGCAGCATGGATGCCCTCTTGTATGTCATTCGTAAGTATATTGTGTCAGTATAGATATTTTAGACTTCTGTTCATTGATATAGTTAGTATGTAAAGACACACTAATCAGATTCAAAGTTTTCTTCTTCTGTATCATATATAGTATTTCAATATTACATCAACTTCGAATGCAATATGAAAATATTACCTATATCACCTATTCTATCCAAATAAATGTTGAAAATCGACATTGTTCGATGTATTTAGCACGATTTACGCACGGTTGTAGCGCTCTTCATAATGATTTATTTCGGGTAGGCATTTATCCGTCACCTGTCTGTCAATGTAATACGGCATTTAAGATGCATGTCACTACTTTCTAGTATGTTCACAAAACTCAAACTCACGAATGCGATTTTCGATATTCTCACGACTATGGGTATTTATCCAGTTCAATATTATCAGCTTTCTTCTATGGACAGATCCCATCCATATGGAACGAATGTCTAAATTGTGCTGGTTGTTTAGTCATTTGTAAAAGCACCCAAAAGGCTATAATCCATCTAAGGACAACTTTTGCAACCAGATTCTCTCTTCTATCGTCTACTCTCTGTATCTATTCTCTAAACATAGATTGTACAGATAAAACATATTGCCTTGCATGGACTCCATGCATTATTAAAACTCGAATCATAACACTTGACAAGGATCTTGTCCCCTGTTATGATTTCATTTCAACTTTTGGCGTTTACAAAGGCGTGCCAATATACCTTGGTATGACCCGGTACCGGGAATCGAACCCAGGACTTTCCGCTTGCGAGCCGAATGCTCTACCACTAGACCACTTCAAGCGGTAATAAATCCTCGTAATTAAACAATAATCATTATAGAGAAACTTAATCTATCGGTAACGTTGGGGATGGTTCAAATATTTGACTTACTTGAGTATTTTCCAACAGACACACTTTTTCGGGAACTGATTATAAAGCTAGTGATGGTCTTTTGTATCAAGACGTATGAAATGAAGCACATGCATGTACTTTAAATAAAGATCCCTTTGACATCAGTGTTTCTCACTCAGTTCCATGATTTAAAAGTTTTAGTTATATCTCTCATTTATAAATAAAACATTAACTTGATTATTCCTCTAAGTAGGCATTGCATGATTTTGGCAATCTATTCATTTTGAGATGTAATCAAACCTTTCATTTACGCCGAGTACGTAATAATAAATTTGTTCATATCATAAAATCCAGCGTAATATATTAACATATTTCCATGACAGACAGGTACGTGCTCCAATAATCATGTTACAAAAATCTGTTTCTTATATTTTATTTCTTTATAATAAATGTTTCGCTCAATGTTCAGACTAATAACCGATAACATTTATGCTGTTACATTCTTGAATTGTTCTTATCTTAAACAAAATGGGAATTTTGCTACAGTGGCGTGTATATTAAAATAAAAAATTGCATTTGATTTTTTATATAAGATAAGTTAAATGAAAGTTTATATTACACACTCTGTGTGTGTGTGTGTGGTTAATTACAAAGGCGCCTGATGTTGTTATTATCATAATCGTACTACTACTACCACCACTACTACTACTACTACTACCACCACTACTACTACTACTACTACTACTACTACTACTACTACTACTACTACTACTACTATACTACTACCACCACCACTACTACTACTACTACTTCTACTTCTACTACCACCACCACTACTACTACTACTACTACTATGACTATTACTACTACTACTACTACTACTACTATTACTACTACTACTACTATTACTACTATTACTACTACTATTACCACCACTACTACTATTACTACTATTACTACTACTACTATTACTACTACTACTACTACTACTACTACTACTAATAATAATAATAATAATAATAATAATAATAATTTTATCACACTTTCTATAATAATCATTTTATTTTAATTCTTTTACTCTCATTATAATTCTAAATGCATTACTATTCTAGCATATCATAATCATATAAATTTAGTTTACCGTGCTTATTTGTCGTCTTATTTACATTTGCGTAATTCAATTTGTAGATTCCAGGAGCTTGTAAATCATTTCCACCTAGGAAGCACAGACGCACCGGTCGTTAAAAGGAGTTATGGTAATGCGAATTTACGACAAACATAAAGCACATACATTAAAGTACAATATATTTATAGTTTGAATAGATATATAATTACATTTATGAATCAATTCATATTCTAATATTTGAAAACTGCTCACTCAAACAAAATTTAATCAACCTAGCTTTTCCTTCCTGAAACTTATATCTGTCAATGGTGTATTTCTTTTTTTCTTTCTTTCTCCGCCCATGATCATTCATACAACTGATTACTTGAAAATGTTCGGACGATGTTTGATTTATAATCCAATTCTTTGTTGCAGGCACAGCAGAAAATAAGAGATTTCTTTTAGACTCTGTAAACTTAGGTAAGTAGAATTTTCCCATTGTTCGTTTTTATTCCCTCTGTTCATCTTGTTGTTATTTTACGCCCAGCAAAGAGCTTTGCAGATAAGGGCAATGTGCCTGAATATTCATCTTTGCTCTATATTTTTGTCAATGCAATGATTTACTTTAACAACGATTGTCATGACTGTAGCTTGACTGATTTCTCATTCAAAAGTCCTTTTCTTTAATTATGCAGCTTTAAATAAATAGGGTTTGTCTATTATAAGTTGCCCATTCCCTTTACATGTTGTTGTTTTACGCGCCACAAAGAATTTTACAGATACGGGTAATGTACTTTAAATTGTTACCTATACCATTGCTTGATGTTTATGTCACAATAGTTAGTTTTACAAAGATTGCCATGGCAACAACTGAGAGAGAGAGAGAGAGAGAGAGAGAGAGAGAGAGAGAGAGAGAGAGAGAGAGACGATTGGTGAGAGATGAGAGAGAGAGAGAGAGAGAGAGAGAGAGTTATTTAAACGTACAATATATTGCACATTATTGAATTAATACCGTCCCGACCAAGCTCCCGTTTAGGATAGGACACCAGTTTGTATTGTCCGCACAATATCACATCGACAATTAAATTCCTACAATTAAACAGCAATGGAACAGAGATGCTGTGGGATTCGTTTATATATCGCCATACTTTCCCTGCAGCACTCGTAACGCTAGAACTGCATACTGGATTCCGCAGCTGAATCTTTAGTACAAAATGACATTTATATATATTAAATCATTCGATCTTTTCGCCAGAAAAGGTAAATAACCAGGTGTAAGCAAAAATCTTTCAGTACAGGTAGGTAATTATTGTAAGGTGATTATTGTACCCATGTCAAGGTAATTAAATTGATGTCTTGTGTTTGGTATGGTGAGATGTAAATATGGTGTTATTTACTGCGAGAATTATAGACTTGAAATATGATCCACTTCGAAAATTGGCGTTATAACAGGGAAAACTTTATGTCAATCTGATTAAATACTCTCGACGCACTCATTTTCTGATATGTCGCGTGGAGGATATAAGAAAATCCGTTATGTGAGCACGTGCGGATGTCTTCTCATAGATGTGTAATTTTACCAATGCAAATACGACTTGCAAATTGAATTGAAAACCGTCAGAAATCATTCGGAATATATCAGATGATTCGAACCTCTCCCAGGCTAAGACAATTATTCTTTGCATACAAATTAATGTGCTCTATTGAGTTTTAATGTTTACTTTCCATTTCATCGTTGACAAGATCTTGTAAGCCGGAAAACGACACGCCTACGAAAATGTTACACTTACGAGATCATCTGCACGTGACCCCTAAGTGGATTGCGTTAGACCCTATAGTTGAATATGCGATTTATTTGATTTAAGGAAACTTCTTGAACGCAGAGGAACTAAAAGTTCTTGTAACAGGATTAGTAAATACAGTTGGTTCTGATGCAACGGAAGCGGCATGCGAGACAGAATGTCGTGTTTTGATCAAGACGGATCACGTCCTTCAATATGTATGCCCATTAGTTTGCCATTCGTAAGTATCTCATAACAGTTACGTGTATACTATGAATATAACCTAGTTGTAACAGAAATTGAAATGCCTTGATGTAAATAGTGCACTCCAATGGATTTCTAGACAGCGGGTATTCAATATATATATATATACCCTTGATGATAATAATGAAACCGGTTGAGTTTATTTCGGCGTTGTGATTTTTATTATTTATCTAAGTACTTGTGTGAATCAATTTTATATATATATATATAATATATATATTTATATAGTATATATATATTATATATATATATAATATATATATATATATATATATATATGTGCGTTTATGTGGGTGTGTGTTTGTTTTCGACCAAAGTACAGTTTACGTATTATATATAATCCGTCGTTTTCAATAATAACATTTTCCGATTATCGAATACCCATTTCAGATTTCGATTATTCGTAAAAAGTATATATATAACGCTTAAAACAGATTTTGTTAGGAACTAATGATAAGTAGACTTATTAACAATTAGACAATTAAGTATAGTAAATGAACGGCGTTATATTCTCCAATAAATAATTCATACATTTGAATTCTTTTAGACACAGTAAATAAAACTCTCGAAAAGACACCTTGTCAAGTGTCGACTGTAGATACGTTCTTGATTACTTGGCTAATGTATGAATGTAGCTTTTAGTAATACCCCTTGTTCGCCTGTATACGGTGTTTACAACTCACAGATGATCAGATATGTCAATACGTGTTCAACATATGAACATTTCATATACAAAGTAAGTAAACTAAGAGTTTTTACAAGGGCATAAGAAATCTCGTTTGGTGTCAACATTTTGCACATTTTCGGTCGGTATAGTCACCTGATTTCAATTACACCGTTTCACTGAGTGATTTACTGAATACTTGTTATTTTGAGAGAGTTTGCCAGATTGCTTGTAGAAGGCCGTTGGTGTTCTTTCCTCTGCCAGTAGACACTGTTATATGTTATATACATAACTGTAACATTGTCGAGTATAGCGAAACACGAATACAAAACATCACAGATACCAAAGTATAAATCTTATGGATGTAATAATTATATAACTGTAACGTTGTCGACTATAGCGAAACACTATTAAAATATAAAACAACTCAGATACCAAAGTATATATTTTATGATCCCTAAGATATTGATACAAATCTGGTAAAAAAGGCCAAACACGGACCTCTGGACACCAAGAGGTTTGATCAGGTGTAATGGAGGAGTAAGCATCCCCTGTCAAACGGTCACACCCACTGTGAGTGCACAGTCAATTCTAAATGAAATACGTGAAAAACGAATCCTCACCACAATTGGTACAGACGTCTCAACAACCGCTAACGAATAGACAACTCAACATTTCACCTAATGAAACGGAGTAATCGCAAACAAAACTATTATACCGACCGTAAAGTTTTCGGTTCACATCAAACGCGGTTTCCGATATCCCTGTTAAAAATTGAAGTAGAAGCTTGTTTGATAGTGGTTCATAAATATTCTTTATCGATTATATCGACAATTCACATCTCAATTGTTTCGTTTCAATTAAAATCTGGCCTCTAAACGTATATATATATATATATATATATATATATATATATATATATATAATATATATATATATATAATGATATAATATTATATATATATATATATATATACACCTAATTGGGTTACATACACTCTCTTAGAGCTTTTATTATTATATTCGTTTTACCATCATAGTTATTTACCATATAGATTAACCATAACATAGTCATTTCTGTTTTAGCTCTTGTATATGTTTCTCGTTAGTTCAGCGAGCTTACAATATATGCTACGTCATACGGATCTAGCTATATACAATATATGCTAGACCACAAGGAGGTAGCTACAAACAATACATACTACTGAGACAGCTAGGCAACCATTCGTCCTACAGGTCGTCTAGTTTCCATCACTCTAGTTTGCATGCAAACACTTTGGAGTACACAAATGGAGTTGGACGTATTGATTTTTATCACTACAGCTTTAGAATTTATTCGCTTAATTTGCTTTATATTTAAATGCGCCTGATATCATCATTTTATTTACATTTTATGTTTTCACACTTTCATTATCGGTATAGAAGTTCTTTATTGTAAGATATTATTCAGAGACATTTGACTTGTGGTTATTCCTCGATACATAACAATTAGCCCAATTTCCCAAAATAGCATTTTCCTTACCCCATAGTGCAAATAAATGCATATATTCACCAACACTGCGTTCAAGTGAATACATTCTCAAATAGTGGCATACTAAAGTTTTTTTATATCTGATTCTAAAGCTGTTGACCCTCTGTCATATAAATAAATATTTCAATCCCTGTAAAACAGTGGCCAGAGTTACAAAATTGTCCCACTGAAAATAGTGGCACTAGCTTGTATCCCCACAAGATAGCGTAGGAAATATATGTAATTACGCGCAAATATACAGAAAACGAAATCAGATGACGGAACATTATGGAATTGCTGGGAGTGAACAGCACCAGTAATTGTATATTTTTCTATCTTAGTCACAATATTGTAATCTTCGATCAAAATTTGATAGAATTATTTTAGTATTCGAATTGACCTGAAGTTTCGATTATTTATCGGAATTTATTCAATTTTTCAGTGTATTGACAAAGTAGATTTCTTTTGTTAAACAAAATAAAGTTCTCTTTTCAAGAATATCAGATAGTATTCTAGAGCATGATCATATACATTGACTCCCTTTCCCCATTGGTATCTAAAACTAACTAATAACCATATCACCGAGCTTGACCTTTTCACGGAACTCCATGGAACATTTGCGTCGGATCTTGTACAGCTGATCCCATCTCGTTTGGGATTCGCAATTGTTGTTCCTACTAGGATCGTTGTTGTATATAATCTGTCATATTTTAATGGACTTGGGGTTTCGAATATCCACGCGTACATCTTCGTTATACTGTAGACATCTATCTTTGCAGATTACAAGAGATTGCTCACCAGCTTGCTCCAGCCAGTCGACGATCAATATTTACTGATGCTTACCAGAAGTTGTGTGAGTATAATCAAACACTTTAAAATATTTATCCAAGAATTTAGTTCGTGCGATCTGAGGCATAGATCCTCTTCATCCACTTCAAAGATATCTTGAAGTATGAGATACTAATCCCTTTGTCCACTTCAAAGATATCTTGAAATATAGGCCATAAATCCATTTTATCCACTTCAAATATATCTTGAAATATGATTCATAGATCCTCTTTATCCGCTTCAAAAATATATTTTATTAAATGATGATGCACTTAAAACACTTATGAAATTGAAAGTTTAATTTGTTTTAACTCTTTGTATATTGATTTAATTTTTGGGTAGATCATTAATACTTTCTTCAAAATTTGATGCATCGACGCTTAACTGCGTTTGCATCGTTTTTTATATTGGGAAATTACCCAAGCAAAGTTGGAAGACTTGTTTTGTTTTTCCACCGACCATGAATTTGCCCAATGCGTTTCTCAGTAAATAATTATGGAAACATAAACTGAACAAAACCACATACATATAGAGGTTCCAGCAAATGTTCTTCAAACACCTTTATCTTTACTCCTTACAAAAATGCTGACGGCGGTTAAGGTGACACTTCAGCAACATGGAAAATTACTTACTCTAAATGCAATAAAAATAATAGGTTGATACTAAGAAACCACAAAAAGCTTTTTGACAATTTTAGATAATGCCGATCAAAATCTTATTTTCCACCATTAAAAAATTGATAGGTATTTTATGTAAGCAAAGGTGTGAAATAACGTAACGTTTCTACGTCCAAAAACATTAATAATGCGTAAAACTGGAATTATATTAGGTTATTCCGTCAGTTATATCTTATTTATTATTCAATGACCCAGATTCCGAAGGCGCATTGGCTAACGGACAAATGTAATTTTAGACAACAGTCTTGACTCTTGTCACTCGTTCTGAGGTACAGATACACCGATGAAAATACCATTTAAGCGTGTAATCTAATTACAAATATATATCATACTTTTCTCCCAGTTAGATACTACATCTTATCCTTTTTCGTGTTATTCTCCGTCATCTTTGTTTCTGTTGACCTCGTTTAGCATGCACAAAAAGCTTTCCAGTAGGCTTCAAAATGGAGGTATCATGATGTTACATTATGTCAAATCGAATCGTTGTGTTCCAGTACAATAATTATACGAAGCCTTATTTCATAAGTTTCGACCTCAAAATGTTGATATTTATGACAAAATATTTTAAATATTTCATAAATCTAAAATTTAATCACATTTCTTTATACAACATCTCCAAAACAAATTAAAGAGAGACATTTTGGCATCATAGACAACTTCTTTTTATGAAAAGTTGTTACCAGCAACTTTAAACATTGATTATTACACTAGTTAAACTTATTTTTTCTAACAACACTCATAACATAACATAAATGTTCCTTTGTATATACATATATATATATGTGTGTGTGTGCGTATATATATATATTTATTTATACAGTTCACCCTGATATAATGCCACCTTTAGTTTTCCTTAGTTTTCGCGCCATAACGGTTTTGGCAATATATCGAAGTGTACATTTTTAGTGCTGTTGTCATTTTCATCTTGACTTATCTTTAATCCCTGTCGTTTATCATATCCTGTTTACAGCTCACTATCCTAAATTCGGATATTTTGTCTATTGTTTAAGATCAGACAATGTGGTGACCCTTTTAAAATGACCAAAATTAAACAGGTCCAATATATGTAGCAGTACATTTTCAACGGCCGGGAAATCTAGATCTTCTTCTAATATTACCTCGGAAACACTTAATCTTTCATCGTTTTTGTTTAAAATAATACTTTGACAGGCCTTTATACAAAGGTTTTAAGTTTATATAACTCATCTACTCATAATTATTTCTTACGCGTGTAAACACATGACGTGTTGATTTTTTCCAACTTTCACGGAAGCGTGACACTCGTAAGCTGGTGCCCGTCTGATTTCTACACTATGTTCATACAACCGGATACCAGTTTATGACGCATGATATTCGAGTTATATCCCTTTGCAGTCGAATTATGGAATAATACAACAAGCTACCGTCCGCTAACAGTTTTACTCACACCTATATTTTTTTCATCTCGTCTGGCGATATGTTCGAGGGATGTAACATGTATAAATGACCATTTGTATCAGAGAATCAGCGGCAGATGGTGGTATGCGGGTCTTGGCGTTACAACGAGAGATTATATATGAGGAAATCCGTTCTTTCAGAAATAGTGGCGTTATATAGGTCTGGCGGTATAACATAGAGCATTATAACAAGGAAGAACTGAACTGAATATATATATATATATATATATATATATATATATATAATATATATATATATAATATATATATACGTGTGTGTGTATGTATGTAATGTGTGTGTGTGTGTGTGATGTGTGTGTGTGTGTATGTGTGTGTGTGTGTGTGTGTGTGTGTCCGCCAAACACGGTAAATTCTGCTTATGCATATTTTACTGTCGGAATGATTATCTTGTTTGCAATCACTGTTTTACTCAATTAAATATTGAGCTGTCTGTTCGATGTCGGTAGTTGGGTCATCTTTACCAATATTATCATTATTATTATTATTATTATTATTATTATTGCGCTGGGCATTATAAATAAAACTAAAGTGCTTTCAGGTCCCATTCGGGGGAGTAATGTTTAATTTTTTTTATGTACGCACTGAATGTTTATTTGCATACGACAGAATCAAGCACACACGCTTCATACTTAGACATTTTACTTACTAAAGACACAGACGGGAAATTGAAAACTAAGCTATACGACAAACATCCCACAGTCACCAGCGTATGGAGTTTATATTTCATAAATGATTCGATATGCCAGGGCGTGTTCAACATATGAACCGTTCATATACAGAGGTAAACTACTCACTGCAAATCATTGACATAGGAATATCGAAAATCGCGGTTGATGTCAACGTTCCGCAAATTTTACGGTTGGTATAAAAGGCTTGTTTGCCATTACTCTGTTTCACTGGGTGAAATGTTTAGTTGCCTTTTCGTTGGCGGTTGTTGAGTCGTCTGTACCAAATGTGACGAGGATTTGTTCCTCGCGTATTTCATATGGACTTGCCTGTGAACTCAAGGCGGGTGTGACCGGTCGACAGGAGATGCTTACTCCTCCATGGCACCTGATCCTACCTCTTGGTTTCCAAAGGTCCATATTTGTCCATTTTTGCCGGATTAGTATCAGTTTTCTGGACACCCTAAATATTTGTACTTCAGTATCTGAGATGTTTTATATTCGTCGAACCACTTAATTAATTCCAGGTATTCACGTTCGTGTAAATATCGTCCAGACTCCATTACGTATCCGTAAAAAAATATTTCAACGAATGGCTGAATGTAAAGTTGTCAAAGACGTCATAGTTGTGGCATCCCATATAAGGAAAACACTCACTACATACAGTCAGTCAAATCTGAAACGTACTAAGATTTTCCTTATGGATATATCATATTTTCGCGGAAAGAAAATTTCATTATCAACTCTATTAATACAACGAGTTTATCCCACCTCTTAATTTTATGAGGTAAGTGTCCATGTCCATTTTTACCAGATTTGTACCTATATTCTGGCCATCCTAATGAAGTATACTTTGGTATCTGAGACTTTTTATATTATAGGAATATAACTTTAACAGGGTTTGTGTCAGAGCGGGCGAAATAGAATAGGTAGTGTCAACGGGGTGGGGCGCGAGAGGGAGGGACTCATGACATATTACCGGATACTGCCTTTGGCGTGTGGATGGACCATTTTTCACCTATAATCATAGGTGATAACTTTAAGTTCCGTGCGCGCTGTTTTCATACTTAGCCGAATGGGTGGGATACTGTTTTCACCTGTAAGATAGATATAATTTATAAAGGGCCCGGGCGGGGAAATTGGATGTCGTGTTTGGTGCTGTTTTTTCCAGTGGGGGGGGAGGGGGGTATGGTTTGACTTAGAGGGGGGGGGGATTTTGGGGGGGGGTCAACAGAGGGGGGCGTGCAACCAGATGTCCTGCCCAGGGGGGCTATGGTTTCCAGACTGCAATATATCCCTAGTATGCCGAAATGCCAAGTTATGCGAGACAACATGCCACGCAGTAATAACCATGGATCACCTTTTGCAGCATGGATGCCCTCTTGTATGTCACTCGTAAGTATATTGTGTCAGTATAGATATTTTAGACTTCTGTTCATTGATATAGTTAGTATTTAAAGACACACTAATCAGATTCAAAGTTTTCTTCTTCTGTATCATATATAGTATTTCAATTTCAATTGCCTTTTTGATGTATCATTCTGCGTGGTGGTTTAAACAAAACTAATGATGTCCATACCGCAAACAAACCGAACACTTTGTAAATCCATAATTAAACAACTAATGGTGATCCACAAGAACCTTCAATAGGTTTAAGACAGATTTAATTGAAAATATAAATGAATTGATATATTTAAATATGTATACAATTTCCCACGTGATAACATTTTTTTATAAATACCAATCTGGAATTCTGCCAGGGAACTCAACCATGTACCAACTTGTAGAATTATGAAGACCGTGATTAGACTATTTGCAGATGATTCACCCCTTCATGAATCTTCAGCAGACCTAAACATAATTGAACAAAACATAAACCATGATATTCAACGTTTAGAAGATTGGTCAAATCAATGGCTTATGCAGTTTAATTCTGCTAAGACGAAAGTTGTTTTGTTCTCTTCCTGATCACATGATATCAGAAAAAAATATAAAATGTAACAATGAACCCCTTCCTTTCTCTTAAATAATATTAAATCAATATTACATCAACCCCGAATTCAATATGAAAATATTACCTATCTCACCTATTCTATCCAAATAAATGTTGAAAATCGACATTATTCGATGTATTTAGCACGATTTACACACGGTTGTAGCGCTCTTCATAATGATTTATTTTGGGTAGGCATTTATCCGTTTTCTGTCTGTCAATGTAATACGGCATTGAAGATGCATGTCACTACTGTCTAGTATGTTCACAAAACTCAAACTCACGAATGCGATTCTCGATATTCTCACGACTATGGGTATTCATCCAGTTCAATATTATCAGCTTTCTTCTATGGACAGATCCCATCCTTCCACATGGAACGAATGTCTAAATTGTGCTGGTTGTTTAGTCATTTGTAAAAGCACCCAAAAGGTTATAATCCATCTAAGGACAACTTTTGCAACCAGATTCTCTCTTCTATCGTCTACTCGCTGTATCTGTTCTCTAAACATAGATTGTACAGATAAAACATATTGCCTTGCATGGACTCCATGCATTATTAAAACTCGAATCATAACACTTGACAAGGATCTTGTCCCCTGTTATGATTTCATTTCAACTTTTGGCGGTTACAAAGACGTGCCAATATACCTTGGTATGACCCGGTACCGGGAATCGAACCCAGAACTTTCCGCTTGCGAGCCGAATGCTCTACCACTAGACCACTTCAAGTGGTAATAAATTCTCGTAATTAAGCATTAATCATTATAGAGAAATTTAATCTATCGGTAACGTTGGGGATGGTTCAACTATTTGACTTACTTGAGTATTTTCCAACAGGCACACTTTCTCGGGAACTGATTATAAAGCTAGTGATGGTCTTTTGTATCAAGACGTATGCAATGAAGCACATGCATGTACTTTAAATAATGATCCCTTTGACATCAGTGTTTCTCACTCAGTTCCATGATTTAAAAGTTTTAGTTATATCTCTCATTTATAAATAAAACATTAACTTGATTATTCATCTAAGTAGGCATTGCATAGATTTGGCAATCTATTCATTTTGATATGTAATCATACCTTTCATTTACGCCGAGTACGTAAAAAAAATTTGTTCATATGATAAAATCCAGCGTAATATATTATCATATTTCCATGACAGACAGGTACGTGCTCCAATAATCATGTTACAAAAATCTGTTTCTAATATTTTATTTCTTTATGATAAATGTTTCGCTCAATGATCATACTAAAAACCGATAACATTTATTCTGTTGCATTCTTGAATTCTTTCTTATCTTAAACAAAATGGGAATTTTGCTACAGTGGCGTGTAGATTAAAATAAAAAATGCATTTGATTTTTTATATTACTCTCTCTATATATATATCTCTCTGTCTCTCTCTCTGTGTACAATATGTATGTATATGTGTGTGTATGAATGTATCTATGTGTGTGTGTGTGTATAGTATAGTATACGACTTGTATGTTAGCCATGTCATCATGTGTTAAAATTATCTATCATATAGTGTATTATCTGGAGAAGACCTAGTAAGTTGTATGAACTTGTGTCTAACCCATTTGTTATATCAATAAAATAATTAAAAATGTTAAATACATATATAAATATTATATAATATATATATAGAGAGAGAGAGAGAGAGAGAGAGAGAGAGAGAGAGAGAGAGAGAGAGAGAGAGAGAGAGAGAGAGAGAGAGAGAATGGTGGAAAGGGAAGATGGTACCGGTGGAGAATGTATCGGCCCGGATATCGCAGTTGGTAACCGCATCCTTCTAGTTTTAGGAAGGTCCTGAGTTGAAATCCCGGACTTCTCGCGAATATGTCCTCGCCTACTGCATATATATATATGTATATATGTATATATATATATATATATATATATATATATATAAATATATATATGTGTGTGTGTGTGTGTGTGTGTGTGTGTTGTGTGTGGTGTGGTGTGTGTGTGTGTTGTTAATTACAAAGGCGTCTGAGGTTGTTATTATCATGATCGTACTACTACTACCACCACTACTACTACACCACTATACTAACTACTACACTACTACTACTACTACTAAGACTATTACTACTACTACTAACACTACTACTACCACTACTACACTACTACTACTACAACTACTACTACTACTACTGAGCTACTGACTACTACTACTACTAGCAACTACTACAACAACTACTACTACTACTACTACCACTACTACTACTACTACTACCATCACTACTACTATTACTACTACTACTACTACTACTATTACTACTACTACTACTAATAATAATAATAATAATAATAATAATTTTATCACACTTCCTATAATAATCATTTTAATTTTAATTGTTTTACTCTCATTATAATTCTAAATGCATTACTATTCTAGCATATCATAATCATATTAATTTAGTTTACCGTGCTTATTTGTCTTCATATTTACATTTGCGTTATTCAATTTGTAGATTCCAGGAGCTTGTAAATCATTTCCACCTAGGAAGCACAGACGCACCGGTCGTTAAAAGGAGTTATGGTAATGCGAATTTACGACAAACATAAAGCACATACATTAAAGTACAATATATTTATAGTTTGAATAGATATATAATTACATTTATGAATCAATTCATATTCTAATATTTGAAAACTGCTCACTCAAACAAAATTTAATCAACCTAGCTTTTCCTTCCTGAAACTTATATCTGTCAATGATGTATTTCTTTTTTTCTTTCTTTCTCCGCCCATGATCATTCATACAACTGATTACTTTAAAATGTTCGGACGGTTTGATTTATAATCCAATTCTTTGTTGCAGGCACAGCAGAAAATAAGAGATTTCTTTTAGACTCTGTAAACTTAGGTAAGTAGAATTTCCCCATTGTTTGTTGTGTATTCCCTCTGTTCTTCTTGTTGTTATTTTACGCCCAGCAAAGAATTTTGCAGATGAGGGCAATGTGCCTGAATATTCACCTTTGCTACATATTTTTGTCAATGCAATGATTTACTTTAACAACGATTGTCATGACTGTAGCTTGACTGATTTCTCATTCAAAAGACCTTTTCTTTGATTATGCAGCTTTAAATAAATAGGGTTTGTCTATTATAAGTTGCTCATTTCCTTACGTGCTGTTGTTTTACGCGCCACAAAGAATTTTACAGATAAGGGTAATGTACTTTAAATTGTTATCTATACCATTGCTTGATGTTTATGTCACAATAGTTAGTTTTACAAAGATTGCCATGGCAACAATTGAGAGAGAGAGAGAGAGAGAGAGAGAGAGAGAGAGAGAGAGAGAGAGAGAGAGAGAGAGAGAGAGAGAGAGAGAGAGAGAGAGAGAGTTATTTAAACGTACAGTATATTGCACATTATTGAATTAATACCGTCCCGACCGAGCAACCGTTTAGGACAATACACCAGTTTGTATTGTCCGCACAATATCACATCGACAATTAAATTCCTACAATTAAACAGCAATGGAACAGAGATGCTGTGGGATTCGTTTTTTTTAATGTCGTTATATATCGCCATACTTTCCCTGCAGCACTCGTAACGCTAGAACTGCATACTGGATTCCGCAGCTGAATCTTTAGTACAAAATGACATTTATATATATTAAATCATTCGATCTTTTCGCCAGAAAAGGTTAATAACCAGATGTAAGCAAAAATCTTTCAGTACAGGTAGGTAATTATTGTTAGGTGATTATTGTACCCATGTCAAGGTATTAAATTGATGTCTTGTGTTTGGTATAGTGAGGTGTAAATATGGTGTCATTTACTGCGAGAATTATAGACTTGAAATATGATCTACTTCGAAAATTGTAAGCCTATATATATCGCCAAATCCGTTAGACTGCAAAAAATAATGAAAACAAAAGATGGCGTTATAACAGGAAAAACTTTATGTCAATCTTATTAAATACTCTCGACGCACTCGTTTTCTGATATGTCGCGTGGAGGATCTAAGAAAATCCGTTATGTGAGCACGTGCGGATGTCTTCTCATAGATGTGTAATTACGACTTCCAAATTGAATTGCAAGGAGAAAATAAAACCTTCAGAAATCATTCGGAATATATTAGATGATTCGAACCTCTCCAAGGCTAAGACAATTATTCTTTGCATACAAATTAATGTGCTCTATTGAGTTTTAATGTTTACTTCCCTATGCCATTTCATCGTTGACAAAATCTTGTAAGCCGGAAAACGACACGCCTACGAAAATGTTACACTTACGAGATCATCTGCACGTGACCCCTAAGTAGATTGCGTTAGACCCTATAGTTGAATATGCGATTTATTTGATTTAAGGAAACTTCTTGAACGCAGAGGAACTAAATGTTCTTGTAACAGGATTAGTAAATACAGTTGGTTCTGATGCAACGGAAGCGGCATGCGAGACAGAATGTCATGTTTTGATAAAGACGGATCACGTCCTTCAATATGTATGCCCATTAGTTTGCCATTCGTAAGTATCTCATAACAGTTACGTGTATACTATGAATATATCCTAGTTGTAACAGAAAATGAAATGCCTTGATGTAAATAGGGCACTCCAATGGATTTCTAGACAGCGGGTATTCAAATAATATATCATTATATAATCTACAGGGAATATATAATATATATATATATATATATATATATATATATACATCATTATATATAATAATAAAACCGGGTTAAACTCCTTGATTGTATAATGATAATAATGAAACGGTGGTTGAGTTTATTTCGGTCACGTTGTGATTTGTTTTATTATCTAAGTACTTGTTTGTGAATCAATTCAATATATATATATATATAGTATATAACGGATAGTATATGTCTATATCTCCTCGCTAAGCTCCATATGTGTGTGTGTGTTGTGTATATATGTGGTGTGTGTGTGTGTGTGTCGTATGTAGTGGTGTGTGTGGGCTGTGTGTTGTTGGCGTTTTCGACCAAAGTACAGTTTTCGTATTATATATAATCCGTCGTTTTCAATAATAACATTTTCCGATTATCGAATACCCATATCAGATTTCGATTATTCGTAAAAGTTATATATATATATATCGCTTAAAACAGATTTTGTTAGGAACTAATGATAAGTAGACCTCAATTAAATATAGTAAATGAACGGCGTTATATTCTCCAATAAATAATTCATACATTTGAATTCTTTTAGACACAGTAATATAAAAATTTCAGATACCAAAGTATAAATCAAACTCTCGAAAAGACACCTTGTCAAGTGTCGACTGTAGCTACGATTACTGATTGGGGCTACATGGCTAATGTATGAATGTAGCTTTTAGTAATACCCCTTGTTCGCCTGTTGTATACGTTGTATGGTTTATATCGTAGATGCTCCACAGATGATCAGATAGGGTGGTCAGTCAATACGTGTGTTCAACATATGGACATTTCAATATACAAAGGTAAGTAAACTAAGAGTTTTTTACAAGGGCATAAGCAAATCTCGTTTTGGTGTCAACATTTTGCACATTTTCGCGTGTCGGTATATGTCAACACTGATTTCAATTACGGCACCGTTTCACTGAGTGATTTTCCTGAATAACTTGTTATTTTTAGTGAGGCTCAAGTTTGCCAGATTCCTTGTAGAAGGCGGTCCGTGTTTGTATTGGTGTTCTTTCCTCCGCCAGTAGACACTGTTATATGTTATATACATAACTGTAACATTGTCGAGTATAGCGAAACACGAATACAAAACATCACAGATACCAAAGTATAAATCTTATGGATGTAAAAATTATATAACTGTAACGTTGTCGACTATAGCGAAACACTATTAAAATATAAAACAACTCAGATACCAAAGTATATTTTTATGATGCCTAAGATATTGATACAAATCTGGTAAAAATGGCCAAACACGGACCTCTGGACACCAAGAGGTTTGATCAGGTGTCATGGAGGAGTAAGCATCCCCTGTCGAACCCACCCACTGTGAGTCCACAGTCAATTAATTCTAAATGAAATACGTGAGGAACGAATCCTCGTCATAATTGGTACAGACGCGAACCGCTAACGAATAGACAACTCAACATTTCACCTAATGAAACAGAGTAATCGCAAACAAAACTATTATACCGACCGTAATGTTTTCGGTTCACATCAAACGTGGTTTCCGATATCCTTGTTAAAAATTGAAGTAGAAGCTTGTTTGATAGTGGTTCTTAAATATTCTTTATCGATTATAACGACAATTCACATCTCAATTGTTTCGTTTCAATTAAAATCTAGACTCTATATATATATATATATAATATATATACGGTGGGGGATTAGTAATATATTTATATATATATATATATAATATATATATATAACCAACAAATGCTCTGAATTATGAATACATATACTACTATATACATCTATATAATAATATATGATATGATAATATATATAGTCTATATATATATATATATATATATATATATATATTATCTCTATCCTACAATTAATAATTTGGTTTAAATTTTTGTTTAAAAAAAATAGCATTTTTTCATACCACACCTTGAACGTAAGCTGTATGTCTTTCATTTGGGTAGTATACATCATATTATCTGAGGTTCTGGTGATACGTGACATAATAAAACACATGTATCATGACACTTCACATTGGTAGTTAGATGTCAATTAATCAAATCTTATTTGCGGCGTTATAAGCACAATAGTCAATATGTTAACAGATCAATTGCAGCCACAATTCTTTCAAGTTGATTAAATTGTCGAGGACACCCTTTGCTAAAAACATCCGTAATTAAACAATAGAGATAATCATAAACTTTCAAAACAGGTTCTTGGTACTTATGGTTATATATTGGTTGCAATACATATTGTAATGTATTTTTAGTAAATAACACTTTTGTGGACATATTTTAATATGACTTGTTAAACTGTTGACCCGTCCAGGGTCTCATGAAATGTTTCTTCACCTAGACGAAATGAAAAATTAGGTAACACATTGAAATAAAGCAGACAAGAGTTATCGTTCCAACTATTCATGATGGCTACGGTAATTCAGTTGGTAATAAGAAGCATTTACCGTGAAATATGTCATAACGGAAAAGTGAGTAGAATAGATCATATGATAATCAAAAGGTTATTCCACCTTCCCAAACAATGAGAATCGGACAATACAACAAAATTAGGGACGGGATCGGGCCTGTGGATATAGTATATGGTAGTAATCCTACCGTACTTTGCATGAACGTTCGTGAATAGTAAAACAGAACTATTACTTTGTATCCGTTTAGGTTTTACCGTTTTACCATCATAGTCATTTACCATATAGATTAACCATAACATAGTCATTTCTGTTTTAGCTCTTGTATATGTTTCTCGTTAGTTCAGCGAGCTTACAATATATGCTACGTCATGTCGGATCTAGCTATATACAATATATGCTAGACCACAAGGAGGTAGCTACAAACAATACATACTACTGAGACAGCTAGACAACAATTCGTCCGACAGTTCGTCTAGTTTCCATCAATCTAGTTTGCATGCAAACAATTTGGAGTACATAAATGGAGTTGGACGTATTGATTTTTATCACTACAGCTTTAGAATTTATTCGCTTAATTTGCTTTATATTTAAATGCACCTGATATCATCATTTTAATTACATTTTATGTTTTCACACCTTCATTATCGGCATAGAAGAGTGGTGCGAGTTCGTTTATTGTAAGGAGCATTATATACAGAGACATTTGACTTGTGGTGTATGAGATCCTCGGTGTACATAACAATTAGCCCAATTTCCCAAAATAGCATTTTTCTTACCCCATAGTGCAAATAAATGCATATATTCACCAACACTGCGTTCAAGTGAATACATTCTCAAATAGTGGCATACTAAAGTTTTTTTTATATTTGATTCTAAAGCTGTTAAACTCGCTCTTCATATAAATAAATATTTCAATCCCGTGTAAAAACAGTGCCAGAGTTACAAAATTGTGACCCACTGAACAATAGTGGCACTAGCTTGTATCCCCACAAGATAGCGTAGGAAAATATATGAGTAAGATTACGCGCAAATATACAGAAAAGGGGGGGCACGAATATCAGATGACGGTCTTTGTGGTGTACGGAACATTATGGAATTGGCTGGGAGTGAACAGCCCCAGATAATTGTATATTTTTCTATCTTAGTCACAATATTGTAATCTTCGATCAAAATTTGATAGAATTAATTTTAGTACAGGTATTCGAATTGAACCTGAAGTTTCGATTATTTATCATGGAATTTATTTCAATTTTTCAGTGTATTGACAAAGTAGATTTCTTTTGTTAAACAAAATAAAGTTCTCTTTTTCAATGCAATATCAGATCAGATAGTATTCTAGAGGCAATGATCATAATACATTGACTAGGGCCCTTTCCCCCATTGAGTTATCTAAAAAGACTAACTAATAACCATATCACCGAGCTTGACCTTTTCACGGAACTCCATGGAACATTGTGCGTCCGGAATGCTTTGAGTGTACAGCTGATTCCCATCGGATCGTTTTGGGTGATTCGCAATTGTTGTTCCTACTAGGATCGAGATGTTATTCTAGAGTAATATAATCTTGGGTCATATTTTAATGGACTTGGGGTTTTCGCGAATATCCACGCGTACATCTTCGTTATAATTGCTGTAGACCGACATCTATCTTTGCAGATATTACAAGAGATTGCTCACCAGCTTGCTCGGCCAGGGGAGCCATTCGACGATCAATATTTACTGATACTTAACCAGAAGTAGTGGTGGTTGTTGGGTGGAGTATAATCAAACACTTTAAAATATTTATCCAAGAATTTATTTCGTGAGATATGACGCATAGATCCTCTTTATTCGCTTCAAAGATATATTTTATTATATGATGATGTACTTCATACACCTAGGAAATAAAAAACTTAATTTGTTTTGACTGTTTGTTTGCATGTTGATCAATGTGATGTACATTGTTCATTAATGATTTCCTGTCTGATAACAATAAGCCCACTTCCCCGAAATCGATATACGGAACAAATTCTGTTTACATCGTTTTCTATCTTATAAAGTTTCCCAATCGAAGTTGGAATACTTATTACTTTTGCTTCGTTTTTCTTCGTTTCCTTCCCGGTTTCTTTTGACCATGCATTAGTAGGTTGAGCAGACCATACTAAAACGTATAAGGAGGTAGGGGGAGACACTACAAAACTGCTGAATCAAAAGAAGCCGAAAAAGTTCTCCTTCGGTGTCCTTTAATTTGACATTTAGATATATCGAACGACGTTATGTCAATTGGGGGGGTCTAACAATGATAATTTCCATACATTTGTCGGACAATGCGATATACCCCCTCCAGCGAACTAGAAAATAAAAAGATACAACAGAATTAAGCACACACGCTTCATACTTAGACATTTTACTCAATATAAACACAGACGTAGGGAAAATAGCGAACTTAAGCTATATCGGTGGGGGCAGGTGGGAGCAAACAAGGGGGGGGTGGTGGGGGGGGTTGGGGAGGGGGATAAAGGGGGGGGGGGGGGGGGCGCGACGGGGGGAGGGGGGGGGCAGGTTTCGGCTTTCCCATCGTAAATTGTCCACAGTTAAAGTAGTAATATCCCTCAGTCACCAGCATATGGAGTTTTTATAATTTCACAAATGATCCGATATGCCCTATGCCAGGGTGTGGTACAACATATGAAGATTTGGTCATATACAGAGGTAAACTACTCACCGACTGGGGGGAAATTATTGACGCGGGGTGGGTGAGGGGGGGTAGGGTATCGGAGGGAGGGGGGTGGGGGGGGGTTGGATGGGGGCGAAAACCGCGTTTAATTCAAACGTTCCGCAAATTTTTACGGTCGGTATAATAGTCTTGTTTGCAACTACTCTGTTTTTCACTAAGTGAAATGTTGGTGGGGGAGTTGCCTTTTGGGGGTATTTAGCGTTGACTGTTGTTGAGACGTTTGTACAATTGTGGGGGGTGGACCGAGGATACACTCCTCATGTGTTTCATTGGACTTGACTGTGGGCTCACGGCGGTGCACCCGTGACCGTGGGGACAGGGGATGCTTTATACTCATACATGGCACCCCTGAAACCCTCCCACAACCCATGACCTTTTTCCCAGAGTATCCAGAGGTCCGTGTTTGTCCATTATACCGGATTTGTATCTTTGTCCTGGACATGCTATTGATTTATACTTTGGTATCTGAATTTTTTTTGATATATTTTAAAAACTGATAATTATTTATGTAAACAAAGGGGTTAAATAATGTTTCTATGTCCAAAAATATTAATATCGCGTACATCTGGAATTTTGTTATGTTATTCCGTCAGTAATATCTTATTTATTATTCAATGACCCAGATTCCAAAACACATAGGTCACCGGCCTTGATTCTTGTCACATGTACTGACGTACGGAGATACCAATGAAAATACCATTTTAGCGTGCAATCAAAACACCCATACACATTATGCTTTTGTTCCAGTTAGATACTACATCTTATTCTTTTTCATGAGTAAAATGTAATGCTTTTTGCTACTGGTGAATGTGTTATTCTCCGTCAGGTTTGTTTTTGTTTACTTCATTGAACATGCTTGCCTCAAACCGGAGCTAATGTGAAATCGAATTGTTGTCTTTGAGTACAATAGTTATACGAAGCATTATTTTATATATTTAGATCTCAATATACAATGAAAAAATGATATTTATGACATATTTTAAATATGTTCATACATTCCCAATAGTACCGTATTTCTTTATATAACATATCTCCAAGATCAATTAAAAGGGATACATTTTGGCATGATTGACAACTATTTTATGAAAGGTGTTACCAGCATCTTTAAACATCTAGACTAGTCATTGATTATTATGATACTTATTTTTTGCAAAAACACTTTGATTCGTAACGATGACATTCCCATGGGAATTGTGCACCTTAATTTGCTGATATGTTCTTTTAAATATATATTTCAAATTCATTCAGAATATTCCGAATCAAAAGAGGAAAAAGGTACTTTTATTTGGCATTTAGGTGTTTCGAAGATGTTTTGTCAATTAATAATGCCAGTTGGTATACAAGATGTATGCATTATATCTCAACGAACTAGAAATTAAATACTCCAAATTAAGCATATACACGTTGGGTATAAACAATCAGACTTTACACCAATCACGGTAATTTCAGCTTTCCTATCATCAATTTTCCATATTTAAGTACTACTATCCCGCTATCGCCTGCATATGGTGTCTATATGTCGAAGATGATCCGATATGCCAAATACTGCAAAACATAAACATATATACAGAGGCAAACTACTTAATTATAGGTTGTTATTGCAAGAATACAAAGAATTGAAGAATTGCGTTTGATCTCAACATTCCGCATATTTTACGGTCGGAGTATTTGTTTTGTTTGCAAACACTGGTTTTCTAAATGAAATGTCGGTTGTTAAGTCGTCTTTACCAATATTTTCATTATTATTATTATTATTATTATTATTATTATTATTATTATTATTATTTGCAATGTTTTGGTCGGTTAAATGTTTTGCCTGTCAATTAGAACGCAATGGGTTTGTTTCTCGTTGTCATACACTAAATGCTGGGATTTAGAAATAAATTCAAGTACTTCAAGGCCACATTCAGGAAGAAATCGTTTAGCCTGGGATCCTGGCTCACTGATGCTGCCAGTATAGCCAGGTGGAATATAATCACTTCGATTTTCTGATTGGACATGATTATCTTTTTTGCCGCAGTGAATTGTGGGATAGCATCAAACACTAACAAACATGGTACCCCATGCTCAGTCGATGTGATACGAGAATTTACAGCGTATTATAAGCATAATGTATGCACTATTTTCACTCAAGCGTTGTAGAAATACACAATAAAGATTACAAAGACATAAGCAAGTAGATTTGTTTACTGCATTTGCAAGAAGCTGACGTGATTGTCTGTTTGGATACCGAGATGGATACCGCTCTGTACCTCTGTTTTATCTGTTTACTAATATGCGCATTTCTGTATCCGGTATCTTAGTTATCTGATAATTTTCAGTCCTGATAACTTATTCACGCGGAGTCTTTTACGCCTGGACCTATCAACGAGGTAAAATAGGATCAAGGACCCAGGATAGGTTATGTTTATTTTTTTCTGTACGCACTGAATGTTTATTCGCATATACTTTCGTCGTACCAGTTAATTAATTCAAGGTACTCACTTTCGTGTAAATATTGCCCCAACTCCATTACGTATTGGCTGAAGGTAAAGTTGTCAAAGCATGTGACATCCCATATAAGGAAAACACTTACTTCTTTTCAGTTTCACAGTCAGCTATATCTGATACGTAGTAAGATTTTCCAGATATGTCACATATTATCCCGGAAAGAAAATTATCGTTTACAAATTGAATTCCGTTAGCAA
>BROG01000232.1:562500-670000 GCA_030159075.1 Atrina japonica | reverse complement strand
ATTATAAAAAATCTCAGATACTAAAGTATAAACCAATAGAATGTCCAGGACATAGATACAAATCCGGTAAAAATGGACTAACATGGATCTCTGGAAACCAAAGCATCCCCTGTTGACCAGTCATACCGCCATGAATCCACAGTCAAGTCCAATGAAATACGTGAGTAGTATATGCTCATCACAATTGGTACAGACGTCTCAACAACCGCCAACGAAAAGGCAACTCAACATTTCACTTAGTGAAACAGTATAATCAAGACTATTATACCTACCGTAAAATTTGCGAAACGTTGACATTAAACGCGGTTGTCGATATCCCTGTGTCAATAATGTGCTCCTTTATTGGCCGACCTCTTCCATTATTCATACGAATCAGACTTCATTCAGAAACTGCTGAATTAAAAGAAAAAAAAGCGGTGTCCTTTAATTTGACATTTAGATATATCGACGACGTTTTGTCAATTAATAATGACAATTTTCATACATATGTCAATGCGATATATCCCAGCGAACTAGAAATTAAAGATACAACATAATCAAACACACACGCTTCATACTTAGACATTTTACTTAATATAAACACAGACGGGAAATTAGCAACTAAGCTATACGATGAACGCGACGATTTCGGCTTTCTCGTCGTAAAGTTTCCACATTTAAGTAGTAATATCCCTCAGTCACCCGCATATGGAGTTTATATTTCACAAATGATCCGATATGCCAGGGCGTGTACAACATATGAAGATTTCATATACAGAGGTAAACTACTCACTGACAAATTATTGATACAGGGATATCGAAAACCGCGTTTAATGTCAACGTTCCGCAAATTTTATGGTCGGTATAATAGTCTTGTTTGCGACTACTTGTTGGGTTGCCTTTTCGTTGGCGGTTGTTGAGACGTCTGTACCAATTGTGACGAGGATACACTCCTTACGTATTTCATTGGACTTGAGGTTTCCAGAGGTCCGTGTTTGTCAATTTTTACCGGATTTGTATCTATGTCGTGTACATTCTATTGATTTATACTTTGGTATCTGAGATTTTTTATATGTGTTGAAAGACCACGTTTCCGAACATTACAAATATATAGTCTATTAGAATTTTTTTTTTATATCAACTTCAGTGTATTTATGTGTAGAATCAGAGTGGTGTATGTTTTGACTTTAAAATGCAAAGCTAGAGCTGCAATGTGTCAAATGTTTGTCTTCATGTACACGTATTAATTCAGTGGAAGCTCGCCTTTACTCCATTTCGCTTTAAAGAACACCCAACATACCAGACTATTGATTTTTAGGTCTTTCGTCAAATTATTAATAAGCATCAGAAACTCCCATAACAGACCATCTCACTATGCAGACAACTTTGAATCAGTCTGTTAGGTGGTTCTTATAGCGAGATGTGGCAAAATCATGTAAACTGAAAAACAGTATTGAGCTGAAGTTGAACTGAAATGTTTATATTCGGAACTACAATTCTAATCTATCAAGTAAGAAATGCAAATAAACCGATGAATTTGACAAAATTCTAAGTTATTGTGCTTTGATAAGCTATTTCGATTTATCTCAGGTTTATCCATGTTTATCTGCGCTGTAATGAGCGTTGTCTTGTTGTTCTCAGTTAAACCCTGTTTTGTTATCGAAATTCACGTTAACTAGAGAACGTTTAAAAAATACTGGAGAAAAATTAGGTTTAACAGAGAACAATAGTGAAATAATTATTGAGATCATGGCGTGTCATATCTATATGACTTATATATACTAGTTCTTCCCTTGAGATGTTTTGTAAAGTGTTTGCGTATGAAAGACAAGACAAATATAAAGATGCCAAATTCAAAATTTGCGTAAACTAAAGATGTTTGGATGCAAAGTACAAGTCTTATGCAATCAATGATGTGGGCTCAGGTACTGTTATTTTGATGCAGGAAGTAATCTAATAATGGTAAAATAACAAATTGAGATTGGCTATAGATAATACCGAATAAAAAATTGCAATTAACTTGCAAAGTAAAACGTTAATTTTGCAAGAGTGAAAGGGTCTATAACATAGAAATATCATAGAAAAATCTGTCTATTTATCTATCTATCTATCTGTCTATCCATCTATCTATCTATATATCTATATATCTATATATCTATCTATCTATCTATCTATCTACTTCTGTATTTCTTTCTCTAAGATTTTATAACCCAACCATGAAAGTAATTTAAACACAGGTCTCTCAGGGACCGGAGGGTACGCGTGTTTGACCCGCAAGATTTTTCTGGTTTCAATCCCGAGTCCCACAGGACGCTCAAGATTTTGACTTGGACGTTTACACCTTTTAATCAATCCCATTATTGCTTGTTGATTGCTTAATTGACTCATCCTAGTACCTGCGCGTCCTCGTAATCACTGGTCTTAAAACAACACCAAGGTAGTCACCTGTGCTACTACTTATAAAAACACGTGTAGGGTGTTACATGTTGTTTATCTGTTTTATAATAATCTGAAGGAATATTCCAAATTAAGCATAATTGTAGATATTTGTTATTCTCCCGTCAACATCCATGTACAAAGATTCATTGCTGATAATCCTTTAATTAGATTTAAAAACCCCGGAAGTCTATTCACATGTCAAACGAAGAACTGATAAACATCAGGCCGCTTATAGCATTCAATTACAACTTACAGCTCATTTTACGCTTATCAAAAGTAATGTTTAAAGCAAAAATGCATTAACGAGATACAAAATAAAAATGTCAATGTCTTTTAAATAAATCAAAAGCGAAAGATACTGTGGGTTTGATATCATTTACAATATACATAGATCAAGTAAATCACTATCCATTATTAGTGCTTATATCAACGATGAAAAAAAGTTTATCAGCAACAGTCTTCTCTCTTGAAAATATTTTGATGTTATGGATAAAAAATTGTTCGTAAAAATTAATGCAACATCTGATTTTTTGGGGGCGGGGATTGGAAAATAGGATTGGCAAGTTATTAACCAGATTGTGATTGTAATTTTTTGCACCCCTATCCCTTTAAAAAATTATCATGGAATAGAACATCTAATTGAATAATGCCTAGCACACATTAAGTCATGAAAAATATGATTCATTAGGACCCTGCAGTACAAAAATAATTACACCGATAGAAATACAATTATTGATAATTAAAATAAAATATATATATCCAGCAGAAAAATAGAATCTAGATCTAATAGTTATGAACAAATAAATAAATGCATGAAGAGAAAACCATAAAAATAGATTTTGGCGATGAATTTTAATAAGTGGACTTTTCATGTTCTGGATGGGACTCCCAAGATTTTAATCCTGGGTCTCAGGGACACCCTACTGAAACCTCTTACAACATTTAATCCATCGTAATTACTTCATGTACAAGAGTCTTTATTCCTTCTTTTATAGTAGGAAACCGTACATTATGTATTCAATAATAGTTGTTTTATTACACGTGTATTGTTTTGCTTTCCACAACGTAGTATAAAATAAATTGAAAAACGACATTTATTATTAAAGCTTTCAGGGTAATAATAGTAACTATGAAAGATCACTTACTTCTATACACAAGTTTTACCTTTTCAAAATGGTTTTGTGCATTAGTGCCCACTTCTGCATGCTCTAGCCAACTTGCAAAGCTTTATTTCATATAATACCTAAGTGTTTTATCCTTATAACACAAAATGCCATTTCCCAGTTCTGTTCATCACTAAAAAAAGTAGTACTAGTAATTGCACATAGCCTCAGTCTCATTGCCCTGAGTTATATGTTAACACGTTAACATTACTTAGTTGAACAGCCTTATCTCTAATCTGTTACATGTTAAGAAAATCGAAGCAGTTCTTTTTCAAATATTCTAAAATCAGTTTTAGAGAAAAGTAAATATTTTGTTTTTGTTTTCTTTCCTCCGTCTGTTATGAGACGTTACTCTATAATCACTACTGCCAAATGGATATATTTTCAAACTTCTGAAAGGCAAATCATTCATAAAACGGATCTTGTAAAAGTCACTGTGTATTTGTAACATATTTGAAATTCTGTTTAACATGTATTTAGCGGAAACCAAAGGCAAATCATGAAATTATCATTAAACATCATTAGAATATATTTTTCATATATTTACATTTTGTATTACTTGCGTTTTGCAGTCGCCTAGTTTTTCGCGTGCAGATTGCATATAGAATGACCACAATGTTTAAACTAGCGTTAATTATAGGACCAGTTTATATTTTGGTCACAGGCAAACAGAACATTGAAAATTGAACAGCCATATAATAGGGCCAAATTTGCAACTGTGGACGTGATAGGGGTGACCACTGTTCGGGTCAGTAAGGTAACTACATATTAGGGTATGGGATATGATTATATAAACAGAGCGTTTGGGAGTTTAGCAATTATAACTTACCACTGAGAGGAGTTAAATGTTTAATAAAGGTGACCGCATATACAGGTTATAATATATATATATATATATATATATATATATATATATATATTAAAATCAGATATATTTTTGGACGACTAGGAACTAAATCATCAAATGGTAAAGTGGTCATATAGATATGCGAAAATTTGAAGATTTCTGGAATCATGTTTTCTCGCTGTTACAAGAGGAAAAAAACTATTTGATGCATTAGTCGTTGTCTTTCCTTTCAATATGTGCGCATGAAGGGGCTCAAGCAAAGGGATATGGTAATGTCATTATGTCATTCGTTTGTTCGTTCCTTTTTGCTGTGTAATGTTTTGGCCAACCCAGCTTATGTGTGTTGGGTAAATGGGGCATCAATTGACCCTTCTCTATTTCGGTCTTTCGGTTTGATTTTCAGAGGCTGTACTACTTTAGTGTTCCTTTGATACGTATAATGAAGAAGTACAGATGGATATTCGGACATGTAGAATACGACAAATGAGATATAGATATTATTAACATAATGTCATAGTTATAATTCTCAAGACGATATAACAACGGTATCAATATAAATTCTTCCATACATATCTCTTCCATTTATATTTCTTGCTTTCTGATATTGTGTTTAAGTTAAACCGTATCTCATAGAATTTATCTTTAACAGTCATGTTACCGAGGTTAGAATATTTGTCCCTGAGAGGATTCAACTGAAAACATTTATGATATACGGCGTTTATATAAAAATTTCAGATACCAAAGTATAAATCAATAGGATGTCCAGGACATAGATACAAATCTAGTAAAAATGGACAAACACGGACCTCTGGAAACCAAGAGGTGGGATCAGGTGCCATGGAGGAGTAAGCATCCCCTGTCGACCCGGTCACACGGTCACATTCACCCGCGTGAGGAGTGTAGTCCACATTCAAGTCCAACAACCGAAAAAGGCAACTCAACATTTTCAATTAGTGAGGAGCAAACAAGACTGTAAAATCCTCGTCGACAATTGTCAGTGACAGTTTACCTCCTGTCATCACATACCATTTGCCAACGAGGGATATTACTAAAATGTGCAAAATTTACGATCAACATTTCAATAGCTTAGTGCTAAACAGGGTAGTCGCAATTCCTGTTGTATCAAACTATTATACCGACCATAAAATTTATTCGCGGAACACGTTGACCAGAAGTAGTAACGCGGATTTTCGAATATCCCTGACAATTCCTCAATAATATTGTCAGTAAGGCACATTAGTTTTATTTTAGAAGAAACTTGTTTTAATATAAATTCTGGTACCTATGTATATGACGAAATTTCAAAATATGTATGTGCACGCCCTGGCCTACAACGGATATCGGATCATTTGGATGAAAACTTATAAAAAACTCCATATGCGGGTGAGCTGAGGGATATTATCTACTTAAATGTGGAGAAATTTACGATTGGAAAGCGAAAATCGTCGCTGTTTAGAAAAATTTGATCTCGTTCATAGACTTAGTTGCTAATTTAAATAAGAAATGACTTTTCAGTCATGTGTTTACTATTAAGAAAATTTAAAATAGTCTATCAGTACTTAAAACGTGAAGTATAAAAAACTTGATTCTAATAGTTTTGTATCTGGTTAACAAACTTTCTAGTTCGCCTTTATTGGGATATATCGCATTGACTGCTGAATCAAAAGAAGAAGAATGTAGAAAACATTGATATATCATTAATTAATAAATGACAAAACGTCGTCGATAAATTAAAGATCTAAATGTCAAACTTAAAGGACACCGCTAACGATTTTTCTTTCTTTTTTTCCACATTTAAGATAATATCCCTCAGTCGCCCCGCAATAAGTTTCCAAATGATCCGATATGCCAGGGCGTGAATGAAGTCTGCTTCGTATTATTGACACAGGGAAAAAAACGCGTTTAGTCAACGTTGCAAGTTACGGTCGGTTATAATAGGTCTGCGAGCACAATTGTTGTTTGCCCATAGGAGATGCCGACAGTCCTCACCTAGTTGGACTTGACTGTGGACTCACGACCGAGTCGACAGGGGATCTCCGGCACCTGATCATTACCAAATTTTTTATATTTGTCTACTACGTTCTAATTCAAGCAAGTTTTTATATTTATGTATAAAATCATTACTAATTGACAAAACGTCGTCGATACTAAATGTCAAATTAAAGAATCTGAGTGTTGTTTGCTTCGTACGAAATAAGGAAACAGGTAATAAAGGAGCACAATTGATAGCCCGACCAGTTTTGTTGAAAGACCACGTCTCCGATATTTATTAAATTTTCGGGTACCAACCTTTAGTGAGTGTTGTTTGAAAAGTTTCCTGATAGCAGATATGTCTTTAGTGATGCTAAAAAAGTCTTTCTTTTTAATTTTTTATGTGGAATAGTAGTGTAAAGAGTTGAGAAGTCATAAGTTTTGATACTGTGAATTCGAGAAAAATTGTGTGCCTTCAAATTTTCTAAAAGTTGTTTAGAATTTTTAAGTATCCACATCTGATTTACACCGCTTCTGGAATAAGCAACTGTACAGTATTTTTTAAGTTTCTCCTTAACAGCTGTCAATATCTTGGTAAGGAGTAAAGATAAAGGTTTGGTAGAACATTTGCTGGATCCTGCTATGTATCTTTGCTTATATGGGGTTTTATGAAGTTTAGGTATCCAGTATAAATGTGGTAGCTCGAAATCGGTCTCCGCTGTAGGTATATCAAATGAGTGTAATACGGACACGTGATTTTGAAGGATCTCGTCCTTTGAAAGTGAGCTACGTGTGTATGTAGGATTTCCAGAATTCGTATTAAACCCAAGTTCTTCTAATAAACAATTATAGTAATGTGCCTTACAAATAAAAACTATATTATTTGAGGGTTTTGTCTGCTTGTTAGGGAGGTACCAGTACATATTGGACATGTAACTTATCCAGTTCAGTTACTACTTCTGGATCATTAAATACAGAGGGATAACGTGATTTCATAGTCCCTTTAAGTTTTCGAATACGAGATTTTATCAACCGTCGTATGACTTTCAGCCATTCAGACAAAGTGTCTGGTTCTACGTCTTCATGTTTGGCCCATCGTCTGGCATAATCTTCGACAGAATCCATAACTAAATTGAAATTCTGACGCCAATTAAAGGAACGGGCTGCCCGGTATTTAGGGCCCCTTAAAATAAGATTTTTGAGGCTTTCATTTTCAACAATAGAAACGTCGTCGGTAATGACATGCCCGATAGGATTGTATTTGAAAGGAGATGAAGCACATGAACATGTGACAGTGTTGTGTAGAAGATGATTGATGTCTAGGCACTGCAAAACCTGTTTGTAATTGAATAGCTTGGATGCGATGCTAGGTGTATAGCTATATGAAATGCAAGGCGTGCTCTTCAGTTTAAAATATGGTGGAATACAGGACTGAACTTTTTTGTGATTTAGAACATTGCCAATGTTTAAAGCGTCTATGCCTTTATTTGTAAATATAAAAATCTCAGATACCAAAGTATAAATCAATAGGATGTCCAGGACATAGATACAAATCCGGTAAAAATGGACAAACACGGACCTCTGGAAACCAAGAGGTGGGATCAGGTGCCATGGAGGAGTAAGCATCCCCTGTCGACCGGTCACACCCGCCGTGAGTCCACATTCAAGTCCAATGAAACACGTGAGGAGTGTATCCTCGTCACAATTGGTACAGACGTCTCAACAACTTAAGTTTAAGGATAAGACGTTTCTGTTTAGCACAGTCATCGTTTGTAACGCGTGCAGGCTTAAACAGCCTGTTATAAGCGATGTCCATTATAATGGAGTTAAACGAAATGCTGACTATCCCAAAAACTAAATAGATTCAAACAGTTTCTAGTTATCAAGTGTTTGACCATATTTTTATCCAATGAAAGTTACCTTTTTCTCCAGTCATCGTATTTACATGCGCATACACTTTTCACTTTTCTTCAAAATGATATCAGCCTCATTTGTATTTCTTTCTTTGCTCGCAATGTAGAAAAATTGAAAGTTATTTCCACGGTGTCTCTACAATTAATTCGTCTTGCTTTATTTAAGTTTTTCTCGTTATACGTCCATGATATACATGTACATGTTTTTTCTTCTTGTTTTGATTTGATTTGTTTTATTTATTTATTTATTTATTTATTTATTTATTTATTTATGTATGTATCTATTTATTTATTTATTTATTTATTTACTTTGTTGGAATTAATGGTTGCCCGATTTTCCAAGTATCTCCTCTCACAGGCTCAGAATATTCCTTGTAAACCATGTTTTTTTTTTTACAAAATCTTCATAGCTATGTAAAAAATATTATTTCAATACTGAGTAATATAATACAATTATATGCCAATCTCCGTATTCATCCACCATCCAGGCAAATTTCATAACCTTTTTTTTTTAGACAATGATATAACCGAATTGTCAGATAAAACCAATGTACAACGTCGCTGAACTTACCAAACCCAACCTATTATGATTCCGATGTTGCACCACTGCTCCAAAATATTTATACAAGCTGTGAACCTGTTCCTATCATTTTACAATATAATTTTGTAGTGTGTAGAAATAATTATGGAAACTAATGTCTTTTGAAAAAATAAAAAGGTCAAAATAAGATAAGATGTTTGTGATTTATAAAATTAAAACATATCGATAGCTTCATACATATCATAATACAAATCATAGTGTTATAATGTTACCGTTTAGACGTATCAAAGTTGATAATCAAATCAATTATATAAACATTTATTCTAATGTTAAAATGCCTCTTTTTGTGACCATTTTCCTTCAAATATTGCCATGACCGCAAACAAATGCTAAATGCATGTATAAGTGAACGTGATCCTGTAGAAATCCAAAATAAACTTGCAGAGTATATAAGTTTAATTCCTAATATAAAGTTATTGGATATCCAATTGATAAAGGTGGCGTTTTTAACGATAAAGTTGGAATTCCTCAACAAAATTTCTTATTGCAGTAACAAAATTAGCCTTTCCGACAATAAAGCTGGAATTCCAAGAATAAAATTACGTTTTCGAACTTGAAATATAATGTCCAAGAATTTAGTTGAAAATTCCATTTTGAAAGTAAGAAATATGAAAATATACAATCCACGAAAGTAAGAAAAATGAAGATTGTCTTGATACTCTACCTTAAAAGTCGCCAGCAATTCAGAATATATTTTATACGTTTAGTATCCACCTTAGGTTTGGTTATTTTTTATGCATAACAAATATTCTCGAAAATGGATGACACATTTGTTTTTCCTTGTCGCCACTTCGAGTATATATTAAATTTTCCCCAGTTGTGCATTGGTATGGCCTATCAAGTGTATGATTTATTTTGAATGTAATATGGTAACATCTAAGTTTGTGTATAATTATGGGATTTTACTATTTTGCATCTATTAATAAAACCCATGTTTTATTTTATACCTTTTAAACAATTTTTATTTGTAGATAAATGGTCAGGGAAGTAAAGTTTCACTTTACTGAGTTAAATGTCCCTAGGTTAATGTGACAACCAGGAGTAAATTTTTCTCAAGAAGAGAGTAGTGGATCGTGAAGAAAATTAATGAAAAAGTCATAAACTGGGGCAACTCTGAGTAATTCACTTAAACCACTGTTACATTTCCTAACAAAGATATTACCCTACATTCGAGACTCGACCACTGATTTGATGTTCAAAATACGTATTTGGAGTTATCCTTCTTTGACTAACCCATCGTTTTATCCTCAGAAAATAGTTTCCTCAAATTAAATAGGTCCTCCGTGGACGAATAGTTAGAGCATCGCGTTTTAAACAATGAAATCTCTCACCTCCAGTCAGCGAAGATTCGGGTCCCGCTGGAATCTAAGCTAAATTGTGTGATAGTGTTTGCCAGTTTACTTGTGAAGGCTCTTCTAAACCAATAAAAAATGGCCGCCACCATATAACTGAAAAATTGAAAATCTAAATTAAATAAACATAGTTTTAATTCAGAAAATCGATTAAACCAATTGCAACAAGTGATTCTAGTATTATATATCATATCTATTATATAAGAGGAAAGTGGGAAATATAACAATACGAGTAGTGCAGTGCTTAGCAAATTCGTTTTTATTTTCATAAATGTGATCAGGATTCGATTGAATGTGACATTCGGTGAAATTGCATGGTGATATATATAGCTCGACCATATGTATTTTACGTCGTATCCCGGTTATCTTCCACACTAATCAGACCCTCACGCCTACATCGAATCTCACCAGAGACATTAATATAAACTGTAAAAAGAAATGATTGGTGGAAATCAAAATCATTTTAACATTTGACGGACACTTGGGAAATCCGATGGTGGGGTCCTACTTCACATAAATCTCTGAGTGATTGGTTACAATACCCATTTGTTCTTAAACAAGTGAAAACCAAAACAGGGGAAATAATCTTGTATCACAAATAGTTTATGTACCCTAGTCGAAGTATAAATTATGTATAACACAAAGTTGGAATACTGTTGTCAAAACGATGTTAGAAATGTTTGCTATATTTCAGTTTTCTTTAATAATGTATTTTAATCGAAACTTAATATACCTACATAACATGTCTCTGCTTCCAAACAATTGACATCTTAAGACATGCATTCTACGATAATTTTTTATACAAAGGTAAAAGTGCTATGACACATTATTTAAACAAGGATATCAGATTGTGCATCTTAAGTTAACATTTCGCAGATTTTAGGTCAATACAATGATATTGTTTGTAGTTACCAAGTTTAATTTATGTTTTATTCCGCTCGGCTTCACCGAACATAAATTCTCTATAAAATAAACTAAACAAATATACAGGATGCGTTACTAGTACACACATCTTTTTATTTTTCCAGATATTCAGATGTATTATCAATTTGTGAGCAAAAAGTAATATGCCTTTAGATATTTTGGAGTGACCGCCCTTAGCTACGGTACAGTGGTTTGTAACTCCGATATATATATGAAAATAATATAACTTTAGAGGTGAAAATTACAATCTGAAAGAATACAAAAGAACAGGTGATCATTATCAAGATGGCGTACTCTATCTCTTGTGCCGAAGCTGCAGCCGTAAATACGGGGCAAAATACAGTTAAACCGGTATTTATAAAGGAATCAGATTTTTTTTATTCTACAAATTCGCCAAAAGAGTAATGGATAACACATGCAGAATTATATAAAGCAATATCAAACTTTGTGCCAGCTGAGCATATTGCCGTTTTACAAAGAGTCCGTGCACTGTGGAGAATTTATATGGACAATTACGAGTCCAGATCCAATTTGCTCATTTGTGATTTTGTGATTAGAGGAAAATCCCTAGTGATATACAACACAAATCCGTGTAAGCTATATACCCAACAAGAGGGGACCATCGGGGTAAGGATTAAGAATATCCCAATCTCAGCTGATGACGGGCAAATCGCCCGGGCACTGACGAATTAGGGGATGTGAAATAAAAGCATTATTTAGAGAAAAACTCAGAATTGGTGGTAAGTTAACAAATTGCAAAACTGGTGACAGAATCGCAATTATAAAGGAAATAAGTTTGCCCCTACCAAGAATGATTGAGATAGGAAGATTTAGGGCTACGATATAGCATAAGGGTAGGAAAACAGAGGTACATGGAGAAGGTAAATGTGTGAAATGTCTGAAAGAAGGACATACTGCACGAGAATGCCCAAATGAAATAGTGTGTAGATACTGTCAACAACCAGGACAAATGCAAACTGAGTGTCCACAGATAGATACGGAAAATGATACCACAGATCAGGATGAGGAAGATGAGGATGAAGAGGCAACACAGGATAATTTAAACGGGGCACCATCAGACATAGCACCTGCAGATAAAACAATGCAAACTGTCATACCCACTTTTACACCTACTCCTACACATAATCAAGCCCCAAAAGTAAATGAAAATGGAAAAATGAAAAAGAATAAGAAATCATCAAAAACAACAAAATATATGCATTTAGTAAGTAGTCCTACATTCTACAAAAAAGAGAAACAGTAGTAAACACATATCAACTTAAAAGTTTAAAGCGAGGGCCAGGTGGTTGATATTGTATATGAGACTGATGCACTGGACTGCATTCAAAGTTTTTTATTTTCTACCCAAATACAGGTATCATACCCGGAAATAAAAGTTCATACTTTTCTTAATGATAACCCTCAGATATTCAATAAAGTCAGGGTACATTAACAGAATTAGCGCGCGTTGCTGTACCTATTATAAATAAACTTTATTTAACAAGGATTTATTCCGAATGTTTTACTGACTCACGGTATGTTTAAAAGGTCAGTGGAAATACTATGCGTTCCATTGTTTATATGACCCGGATTCAATCCTCTGACAAGACACGGAAATATATGAAAAAATATTTTGGTCGCCAAGTGGGTACCTGGGTTTTCCCTTACAATAACGATATCCTCATACCAAAATAATTAACTACCAGATGCTTTAAACTAAATTGTATAAACTAATTCTTTGTTAAATTGATATATTTAGAACTCTTTCCAGCCAGCATGAGATCAAAAGCGTGTTCAGTTGCCATACATCGGTAGCAATGTGTTAACATAATGTGCCGATCTAAGTTTCATACCAGTGTGTAGGTTCGTTTAAGGCAAGAGATATATTTATCTTAATTAAAGCTCAAACAGTTGTGCTGAAGCCTTAAAATAAGCCATTTCTCTCATTTTTATCACCTAAATTGCAATTCATTCACTTTTACTCATACTTTTAAACAGATCTGAGGGTCTCTATGAAATGGGGCACCTGTTGGGGTCAACAAGGCGCAAATTGAATAGGTGTGCTGCCTCTACACACATTATTATGCATTTGTTGCATATTGAGATCTCTTAATTTTATCTGTATGTTTTATATTACACCTAGAACTTATTGGTCAAAATTCCATCTGTTCTTGGAAAATTCAAGTATACCCCCACCCTCTCCTACAAACATGCACATGTTCTTTTATAAAAAAAAATCATATAGTTATGGTTATGCATAGTGACTAATTTTAGCAAAATATTTTGGAAATGATGTTTCTATTGTAAATTTTAACTCATTTGAATTAAAATCAGAAGACTGGTTGATTTTCTTCTTTTGAGGGCAAAATCTACATATTGGACCATGTCATTTTACTCATACAGAGTATTTTGTACCTTTAGTTGTATATATGTACTGTATCTGAAGGGTAAAAACCATCTCTCATTTTTAAGAAAATTGTATTAAACTGCATTTCAGCATTTAAGTCTCATCAGTAAAATATTTCATCATGCCATATACACTGTTAACAGTATAAAAATTAATTTAAATACCCCCCCCCCCCTTATGCTGAATTTCCATATTGTGGTTAGGTCATATTGTGTTAAATTCGGGTAATAGATAATTTGTAAATAAAAAAATTCTTTAGAAATAGGGCGTTTTAACATTTTTTTCATAATCTATCAACATTTTAACCCGTAGAAGGAATATTTCAATTTTTTAAATCCAGGAAATATTGTCCAATAAGAGATTTTTATCTAATTATCATACTCAAGTACCTGTAAAGATAATTATAAAGTATCAGTTATATTTTTTTTCTGTATTAACTCATCTAATATTCATTCAAGTTGCATGTTTTCATAAGTTTTCTAAATTTTCAGTCATGCATTTTTTGTTTGAATCACCTTTTTTCAACCCCCCCCCCCCCTTCCAGCAAATGTCACTTAACACTCTCTTGGGGTCATACCAGACAAAAATTAACACCTGATATTGACTTTTACTGGTTTCAAAACTTAGTATAATTAAAATTTGACTTAGGTTTTCATCTGAAACAGAACTATACATATGTCATATGCTTTTAAAAGCAATTTGACTATCATTTTGCACCATTTAAGTGTCAGTCATTTTAAAGTCAGACTCAGTTATTAGCCCTCTGTAATTAAGGGATGAAACAATACATGGACATGTCTGAAAAACATATTTTATATAAATGAACACAATAAGTCTATTGAAATGTGTTGTATCCCCTCCCAGAAGTTTTACACTTTTATTAAGGGTGCACTTCATTCCTTGTCAATAAAAGCAATTTGATGATATAAAAAATGACATGGTTTACTTTTAAGTGAGCTTCAGAAATTCTTCTTTACTTCTGGTGCCTAATTGGTTCCATGCTCATTAAGCAATGATCCAAATTTTAAGTTTTTGTGAAGAAAATGGTATGTTTTGTCACTTTTTCCATTATTAAGGGGTACCTTCTACCCTTATTTGATATCATGGTCAATATTGGTAAATAATGGTATGAAATCGAAATATATGTGTTACAAACAATTCTGAATGAAAATCATGAAAGAAAAACAGACAACTTCTTCATAAAATGCATTTATTTGTTAATATCAATGAATGGGATTCAGAGGTAGGGGTGTGACACATTATAGACTGTGTTTCTCTTCAGGTTGGGTTCCCATCCTCATTATTAAGGGGGCTTGGTGTACAGTTAGTGAGATTTCCAAAAAATGCAAAATGACCATTTTTGGCAATGTTTTGGATAAATCTATAGGAAAAACACCAGCTTTGTTTACAACATGGGCGCAGACATTTTGGACACCCAAAGTTGTGCGGAGGGTAAAATGAGCCCAGCGATCTGATTGGTCATTAAATGAAAAAATTAGTTTTTGCCATTAATAAGTGAAATAAAGGCGATAAAAAAGATACATGAATATTGGTAGTACTTTGGAAATTATAGGGTTGATGGTTGAAAATTGAAAGGGAGGGGTCATATGAGAATAGATATTTTCCTTTGGTGCGGAATACTACGAGTTGTAAACAAGTGAAAATTTGAAGTAAAAATGCAACGGCAACCTATACTTTTGATTGCAAATTTTGTTATCAAAAATATTGATCTTTCACCACAGGGTACTTATTTGACCCAGATATAATAAACATGGAAGTGACAGTGACCTGAAGTTTTGTAAATTAGCATTGAGGCCTATGGGAAAATATTTGGTGGTGTCTGTCCTGTAAAGATTATGTTTTATAACCAAGGATACATGCATGATTATTACTTTGATGACATTCTTCATGTTTCGAAATCGAAATCAGGCTTTTAAACGTTGTTATTCTGGATAAAAGAACACCTGTTAACAAGAGAGGGAAATAACGAACCATTAGCAGTAGAGGGGCTTATATTACTACTTCTTCGGTGTACCAGAACGTCTTCAGTACGCATTCTAATCAAACTATGTAAAAATCTGCATATGGTCTGTGTGTCTCCCGATTACCTAGAAAATGCTCAACTCGCTATCATTTCATATACAGAGGTAAATACTGTGTAATCAGTTTTCTAAATATTGAATTATCCGATGCTAGTTGTTGATTTGTGTGTTTTCATTGCAATTTGACAACGGGCTCAGGGCGGTCGTGGCCAGTCGGCAGGTGATGTTAATACCTCCATGGCACCTACTCACACCTCAATGTTTCCACAGATCGGAATATATCCCTTGTCCTCTGGAATTCCTAAGGATTAATCTTTCGTTTCTGTACTTTTTTATATATAATTGATTATTGATACGATTACATACAAAATGAGAAAATTGACGAAATATTACCCACTTGGTCAATATGTAAAACTAGCATACTGAAGTGAAAGGGTAAACATTTGAGATGATTTAATGTTATTTATTCGAATGGGATTTTTCAATTATTGTTATATAAGTAAATATAAATATCTTTCATCTACACGATACAAACATTTTATTAGAATTTGACCTATATTTCATGATAAATTGGAACAAAATTTACGGCTACCCCAATCTCGCAAAGTGAAATTGATTGACTCTTCCAACAGAATAGGCATATATGTTGTTAACATGTGTTCCTTTTTTTCTACAGTATAGACCTGTAAACTAAATTTTCATTTTCCTGAATTTTAACCATACGACTTGTAATAAACTATGCTTTTTTGCATTAATTTGTAGATTTGGATTGGTTATTGCATTTCCAAGGTAGTCACGGAAAGCAAACAATATGTATTACCATATAAACACTTCATTAAAAATTGAAATATTCCATACAAACTAGGCATCTTATGTACAAAATATGTTTACAGTGACTACTCTTAAACGGATTTGGGAATGGCTTTAGGCCGATCTGTAGATCTAGTATGATACTACAATTTAAAACTAATCTTCATCTTCAGTAAATCTTGTAATCTGATTGGTCAAGGAGGCAATACTAAGAATATTATAATAGTTAAGAATAATCTTAAACTTTAAGTTCTCCAGGCTAATCACTTATGCTTTGCGCACATGTTTAAAGATACTGAATAATTGCAAATACATTTGATAAAAGACGTTATCAAAAATGATGTTATCATATCAAAAGTCTTCTTCCAATTTTCATTTTGAGGCGAAGCAACGCATGTACATAGCGACACAAACTTTATGAGACAGCTAACTTATTCCCACTACAGTGTACATTGTTATTGCCATGTAGTGCGTATAACACCAAGTCTAACTACGTTTCGACCAATTTGTCGTTAAATTTACGATTCCATTAACATTTCTATCACGTAGAGCGTTTTGGATATCAATTTCGAGAATAAAACAATATAATTGCACCATTAGTAAACACCAAATCTACTATAAAATGTGCTCAATCTGTTAAATGGGTCTTAAATAAAATATGTTTGATACCTATATAGAAACTAATTGTAACGTCCTGTTACTAATTCGCAATTATGTTCCTTATTGAAACCATTTTTAATATCCAAATTGTCGCACTCTAATGGACTTAGAGTTTCGATTATCCATTGGTACTTCTTCATTTTTACCCATCAACAAAAGTGCTATTATACAAGGTCAAATATTAAACCTAAATATATCACCAAATCCATCTAAGAGTGCCCACTGTGAAAAGATGAATATCTTAGCTTTCGAGAAGTTGTAAATGTAAATGATGAATATCTTAGCTTTCGAGGTGATTTGCCAGTAAATGATGCTATCCGCGCGAAATAGTTTAAGTATAAAAATTGGCTGGTACCGAAATACTAGGTACTGTGTTTATGTATATCATCGGGAACTTGACAGGTCTACCGACAGTGATAACGACTCGGTGGTTATAAATATTATTTACAGTACTAAAGTTATAGGTGTACAAAAGCTGCCAATTTGATTCCACAAAGTACTTTTAAATGTTGTAAGTTCGTTTGACCACGTCATTCATATTAGTCTTATGTATAACAGATTAACAACTTCTTGTTGTTACTGACCTTGTATCTGTAATATGTCGTGTATGAATTTGATCTCTCACACAGAGTTACCGGTACCTGCAATCTGGACCAATACCTATTAACGTTTCAAGTTTTTCCAGAGTTTTGAAAAGTATATAGATGCTTTTTACGAGGTTTTGGTCTTTCTGCGTATATTTTAGTGCTAACATGGAATAAAAATCTATTTAAGGGGAAGATACATTTTCATAATTCCTATAAATATACGGACTACATTTTTGTGAAGAGTATCCCTATTCAGGGAAATTTGGTTTTTATATTCTTCTATTGTTAGACGATCACGTGTTTAGGGACTCCGTTTTAGATGTTGACAGAGATTGATCGAGCGTGCAATAATTGAAAAATCCGTGTAAGAAATTGGTACGAAATCTCCTAATGTATTTACTCGATTCCAATATGCTACATTTTATTCATGAATGGTATAGCACAATTCACATAACTTGGCAGGGTGAAGTAATCTTTAGATTATCATACAGATGATCCTATTCAATTTTCGTATATGGCAATATATACGGGGAAAACGTTTTATTTCTCACTGGATACTCATAGATGAAAAGTGTGAATGTTTACTCTTGCCCATGTTAATTCAGTCTTCCTATGTTTTTAACCTACAAATCAAACACGCGCAGGTCAAGAAATAACTCATAAGATTTTTAACCGCCAGGATATATGGATTTTATCATGACACAATTTTATTTTGCAGGAATTATAACTATAATTACAATGACAATGGTTATTAGTATAAATATTAAATAATCCACATATTTGCCCATAATGTACTTTTGGAAACAGTCGCTTGACTATGACACATTTACTTGATATAAACATAGACGGGAATTCAATAACTAAGATATACGACAAACGCGACGATTTCGGCTTTCCCATCGTAAATGTCCCACATTTAAGTAATAACAAGTAATATCCCTCAGTCACCCAAATATGGAGTTTATATTTCACAAATGATCCGATATGCCATGGCGTGTACAACATATGAAGATTTCATATACAGAGGTAAACTACTTACTGACAAATTATTGACACAGGGATATCGAAAACCGCGTTTAATGTCAACGTTCCGCAAATTTTACGGTCGGTATAATAGTCTTGTTTGCGATTACTCTGTTTCACTAGGTGAAATGTTGAGTTGCCTTTTCGTTGGCGGTTGTTGAGACGTCTGTACCCATTGTGACGAGGATTTGTTCCTCATGTATTTCATTTAGACTTGACTGTGGACTCACGATGGGTGTAACCGTTCGACAGGGGATGCTTACTACTCCATGGCACCTGATCAAACTTCTTGGTTTCCAGAGGTCTATGTGTGTCCATTTTACCAGATTTGTATCTATATCTTGGACATCCCAAAGATTTATATTTTGGTATCTGAGATTTTTTATATATCTAAGAACTTTCACCATGACTCCAATGCATTTCCGATTCGGTCCTATGTCCCTGACTCCAATTAAATAATAAAAATAATCAAGTTAAAATGTTAATTTCTAGATACCTTTCATCACCATCATATTAATCCATATTGCATCATGAGATAATTATAAATCAAATTGATGAGTCTTCTTGAATACTTCTACTTCCCTCCATATCAATCGAATATACATTCGGTTGGTTATCTGTTCCAAATATACTTTGCCTCACTGTCATTTTGAAATTTACTAAAACTCGATAAATCGGTGGTGCAAATAGGAAATATATGATTGGATTACATGACGCATTTATCAGCCAGCACATTCTGGCTAATATGATTATAAATTTGATGTCTTTGCGATCGTCAAAGTTTGTAAAGTAATCTAATGTAAAGGATAACGGGTACAAAATAGCAGACGACATGTATATCCCTAAAATTAAACTGACTATTCTTGACATACGTTGTATCTCTGTCGTCAACCGCATGCTGTTTGGAGATCTCCTTAAATGCTTGAGTTTTAATTTATGTAAAACGAATATCACAATGCATGGAACAACCAGTAAGTATCCACGGAAACTTAAAACTGCAACTGGCACATTAACGGAAGGAGCAAATCGCACTTGATAGTACAAAAATCCGAATACGTGGCTGATAATCCATAGGATACCTGAACTAATTAAAACTCGTTTTATTGTGAGATTCGTCCTTGCCAGTAATGGATTGGCGGTTAAATACAAACGTATACCCCAAAATAGCATCACGTGTCCTGCAGACGAATGCACTGTGATATAATAAAATGTCAATGTATATTTGCACTCCTCATCATCGACGCCAACATGAAGGTCCTTTATGAGAATTTGAATCACATACAAAAGTAAACACAGAAAGTCTGAAAATGCCAGTAATCCAATGATACTATACGTTGGCGTGTGCAATGTCTTGTCACATAACACTTTTGTCATTGTGATAAAATTTCCCAGAATTCCAATCGCTGTTATAATGATGGCTGGATATACCCAGTCGGAGTTGATGACGACATCAAGTGGCAGAAGAAACCGTTCATTGACATATATATCAGTATAATTCTGTGTTGTTTCCGTTAATTCGACCTCCATATCTTTCTGAGTTATCTTGTTATCATAATAGTAGTCATCATTTATGTTGAATGTATAGCTACTGCTCATTCCGTCAAGTGCATTTCTACAACGATAAAAAGCAAATGCAACTTTGAAATATAGCTGTCCGTCAACTTAATAATAACAATAATATCTAAGTAAGAGACCTCAAGTTATATACACTGTATACCTAGACATTTCCATCCCTAGTTATTGTCGCCATTTTACCACAAATACCTTATTCGACTTGTCGATGATTTATCCTTGCATTGAAGTTATCTTAATAATCCTTTACATCAGCATCTTTTAGAACATATTGGTCTTGGCTAAAACTACCAATATATTATTTCTTTGTTGTACAATTACTGGGTACTTGTTATTTGTCAATGAATTATATCCGTATGCATTATTTTCGCTCCCCACTAAGTTTTAATATTATCTATCATCTTTAGAATATCATAAAAGATATAAAATGTAAATAGATACCAAAGTATTCATCGAATAAGGATTATGATCAGTATACATATATATCCGGTTAAAATTGGATACATATTGATCTCTAAAATTTCAGATGTGTGAGCAGTTGTCATGAAGGAGTGATCATCCTTTGTAGCCGTCACACTGTGAGTCCAAAGTAAAATTCAAATAAAATAATTAAATATTAAATCCTCGTCATAATCGGTAAAAGGAATTCAACAACCACTATCCGCATAATGTACAGGCTAAATCATACCTATAAACAGTATGCTATCTGTACATATTTCTTGTCACAGAGTGTAGCAATTAAGATGTTATTCATTCATGATGGTCTATCTAACAATGACAGACATATCGTGCAGTTAAATTATATCTAATGCTGGTAGCAGTTAGTATACATGTTTGGGATGAAATATCAGGCGCTTGAATATTGTCCTGGATATAGGGACACAAGCTTGATGTTTGCTATAGTGACACATTCGCTTAAAGTATTCTAGTCAATGGACTGATTTTGATATCTGTATATTAAAGAATAGTATACAATATTTTTAGGACGAATGTTCATTAAATGCGGATTTGATTCATCTTAGATGTTTCGGAAATGTTTGCTATTCCGACACAGTTCATGGGGATGATATAACTCTGAAGTCCCCTTAATAACGTATAATCCTATATACAATGCTAATGTTATTGAATTATATTAATGATAATGTAATAGTTTCGTTATTATAAGCATCATTATCACTAGTAGTAGTAGCAGATGTTGTTGTAGTGTTGTCCGATTCACATATGAGAGGGGGGGGGGGTAATCCTTTTGATATCATACGAATGATTCTATTCATTTTTCGGTTATGACAAGCTACACCAGAAAAACGTTTTATTCCTCACTAGATACTCTTTAATGTATGATGATAAGTAGAAACAATTACTGCAGTCAGTGTACTATAATCAATGCTTCATTACCAAAACTTTAAACTCGTCCAGGTCATGATAGGGTTCACATGCCTCCACCCCGCCAGGCTATATGGATTTTACTATATCACATTGAAAATAACTTAAATGAATTAATTGTAAACTACTTACATTAGCCAGTTAAATGTTCTCAACACATCTTTGTCGCAGTGACAGTGTGTCACAATGCATTGTGGTGATTTGATTTATTATCACTCCCGAGCGTAATACAGAATCTGTGCAATTATGTTTAACTGAAATAGTCATTGACCTATAAATAGCATTGGATGGAAATGTTCATAATTACAGACACGTATCTGACAATATTTTGGACTTGTCCACATATTACATCAATAAAATATACTTGAGTAGTTACATACGCAGAGAAAGAGGAGAAAGGAAGTGCAAAATAGTCAAATCCGTTTATACGTGTTATTCAATATAATAAGATTCCACTTGAAACAAGAGCATATATCTATTTCTCTTTTGTTTCCTTTTTTAATCTTTATCAATTTTAGAGACTAGTACGATATATCGGATAGAACGAGCTTATAAAACTACCCAGGTGATATTTACATTATGTTAAGTTCTGAAACGTGACTATAAGTAATAATATGAAAAAACTTTCTTTATGAAATACATTGATTTTTGCTCATGATTTGTTTTTTATCACCGTGCACGTTGTTTTATGTTCTAATATTATAATGGAAATAACAGACGTAAAGAGACTGCTTTAAAACAAAATGCAAAATTGTTTTCGAGTAATAACGAGGCATCTGTGATCGAGTCATTAGAACATCGACTTGCATGGACTAATTATATGTACAGTACATATATATATATATATATATATATATATATATATATATATATATTTGTGTGTGTGTGTGTGTGTGTGTGTGTGTGTGTGTGTGTGTGTGTGTGTGTGTGTGTGTGTGTGTAACCTGCAGTGTTTTGGTGTGGCATAATGATACTTGTGTATGTGTGAAAAAATTCCACCCAGATAACTGTTAGAAATTTAAACGTAACCCTGGATATTGTATTGGGAAATGTATTTTTGCCTTGCGTACCATTTCAAAAAATGACGTATATTATAAAGATATTGACAGATTAATGTGAAGTTAAAATGAAGAAGTTCCCATCAATAATCGAAGGTCAAGTACATTATAACACGATGAATTAGATGTGCAATGGTCTCAACATGGAGAACAATTGCAAGTTCCAAACGGGATAAATAATGCATTTACTTATATGGTCATGAAGACATTTTCTGACGATCCAGTTATAGGCTGTTGTCTTTCAATCCTATCTTCTAATAACAAGCTTTGATAGCTTGTAAAACATACGACAATCCAAACAACCAATATATTTTAAAGAATTCAAAAGCATCGCTTATACTTTCATTCAATGTGAAATAGTTGTTATACGTTTTTCCTCGTAATCATCCAATATGTATGGTATTGAATGTAATGAGAAACACGGGCTGGTATAACTAAACAGATTTGTTATTACATTTGTATAATAAAAAAGCGCAACTTTCATTATTACCGTAATTAACAAAAATATTCCTGACAACCTAGTTTATAATAACATGCGACATCTGACGGTGTAGTGTATTATTTTTATGTCGAACTAATTGCTTTCGGTTTTTACATTCACTATACATAAACATAATAATTCGAGCATAAATCTCATTTTCTCTCAAAGGATTCACTTTAAGATGATGAATGTAATATTTTTTATCTATATTGAATATTTTCCTTGCACCTGTAGATATGATAAGCAATACATTTTGTTTAATGAGATACCGAATCAAAGAGGAATAAAAGCCATCTATTGGGGGAAAGGGTTTTCTTTGAATGTGGAGTTCACCAGAGTAAACAAACAGCGATCCAAAAACTAGATTAAAGCTATCATAGCAGCTTTTAAGAAATTTTACCTTTGAAATGGAAGTAAATGATAACAGTTGCGTAACATTTCTGCATTGCCAGATACTTTCAATGAATACCAATCAGCTCACAACTCCGCTAAGAAAAGGCGACTGGGTAGACCGACCATCATTTCACATCCGTAATCCGAAAGCGAAAACAATGGACAGACGATTCATGGCACCTGATCCCACCTCTTGGTTACCAGAGGTCCGTGTTTGTCCATTTTTTACCAGATTTGTACCTATATCTTGTACTTCCTAATAATTAATACCTTGGTTTCTAAGACGTTTTATATTCTATCAATTTTCTTTAAAAAGATAAGTATACTTTCCACTGGAATTGGATCATTAAGAGCATAAAATAGTCAAGAAATTGTATTCCACTGAAGCTTTAACTTCACTTGTAATCACAAATAAATACCCAACCAGTAGACTTAAATAAATAGCATAATATGTTAAAAACATGTTAAATCTTAGAACTAATAAGAATGAATTCGTTTCCTGTATTCTAGAAATAAGAGAGTAATCTATTTATGTACTGTAGTCGGAAAATCTATTTTCTGTGTCAAATAGTACATTGCCGTTGGCATTAATAGTCAAGCCCAATAACGCTCGTTTTGTACAAATATAAAAATCACAGACACCAAAGTATTAAACTCCAGGATTTCTCGAATACAATATACAAGTCTAGTGAATATTGGTGAAATGAGAGCTAAGGAAATACAGAGGTGTTATAAGTAGTAAGCATAGCCTATTGAGCATTCATGCCTGCTGCGATTTTAGTCAAATTCAAATGAAATAAGTGAGGGAAAATTCCTCTTTTTTGTTTATTTGTTGTTCTACATCATCCGTTCAATCTTTTTCACTTATATTGAGATACCAACAGCTTTAAGTGAAGTGCCCCAAATCTGACTAATGCTATGGTCGACGACAATGCAGTGAGGGTTCTTTTACGTGTCACGGGACCTTGGATTTTAGTCTTATTTGAAAGACTCGTGGCTTTCAGTTCGTATGCTTGCCGAGGGAACAGTTACTACCATTTTCAGTCTTTGGTATGACCCGGTACCGGGAATCGAACCAAGAACTTTCCGCTTGCGACCCGAATGCTCTACCACTAGACCACTTCAAGCGGTAATAAATCCTCATAATTAAGCATTAATCATTGTAGAGCAAAGTTGGGAATGGTTCAAATATTTGACTTACTTGAGTGTTTTCCGACAGACATATTTTCTCGGAACTGATTATAAAGCTAGTGATGGTTTTTTTGTATCAAGACGTATGCAATGAAGCACATGCATGTACTTTAAATAATGAACCCTTTGACATCAGTGTTTCTCATTCAGTTCCATGATTTAAAAGTTTTAGTTATATCTCTCATTTACAAATAATACATTAACTTGATTATTCATCTAGGTAGGCATTGCAAAATTTTGGCAATCTATTCATTTTGAGATGTAATCATACCTTTTATTTACGCCGAGTACGTAACAAAAAATTTGTTCATATGATAAAATCCAGCGTAATATATTATCATATTTCCATGACAGACAGGTATGTGCTCCAATAATCATGTTGCAAAAATCGGTTTCTTAAATTTTATTTCTTTATCATAAATGTTTCGCTCAATGTTCAGACTAAAAACCGATTTTTTTCTTATCTTAAACAAGACTGGAATTTTGCTACAGTGGCATGTAGATTAAAATAGAAATTTGCATTTGATTTTGATTTGTTTGTTTGTTTATTGTTGTTTAACGTCCCACTCAAGAATATTTCACTCATATGGAGACGTTACCAAATGCCGATGAAGGGCTTCAAATTTTGGCCTATGCTCAGCACTTACGGCCATTGAGCAGTGAGGGTTCTTTAACGTACCGACACCTACTGTGACAAGGTTTTTACTGTCTCATCCGACAGACAGGAAAGCAACCTGCCGCCGGCTGGACTCGAATCACGACCTCACGATCAAGAGTCGAGCGCGCTACCGATTGAGCCAGGCCGGCTCCATTTGATTTTGATGTAAGATAGGTTGAATGAAAGTTTATACTATATAGCCCCCTCTCTCTCTCTCTCTCTCTCTCTCTCTCTCTCTCTCTCTCTCTCTCTCCTCTCTCTCTCTCTCTCTCTCTCTCTCTCTCTCTCTCTCTCTCTCTCTCTCTCTCTCTCTCTCTCTCTCTCTCTCTCTCTCTCTCTCTCTCTCTCTCTCTCTCTCTCTCTCTCTCTCATGATTAAAATTCCATGGCCAAATATGACAATCAATAAATGACAAGTTAAGCTGAAGAATGTTCAGGTAAATTATCATGATGACTATTATTATCAATATTAGTTGATAACATTTTATTCATACATCAACATCTCAATATCCTTCCCGAATGGAAAAGATCAATCAGCATACCGATAAACCGCTTTATCACGACCATCATTATCACGACCATCGTTATTACGACTATTTCGCAAACGATTGGGACTTTACCGAGAACAAATGAACTTTATGTTAATCATCGTCTATATACGGAGTTTACAGTATGACTTCTTAACTAACGATACAGCAACACAAGCATGTCCCATCGTAAATATCGTCGGTGGTTTTTATTCAAAGACCATATTTTCAATGAAATCGATAAATGATAACGAAATTATGATATTATGCAGACTTCTGCTAAACTTTATTATTTATTCCGGTTTCCCTTGACAACATCGAGCTCCTTTGTAGCCACCAGTCAGTTAACATGCCGTTTGCAATTTGTTTCTTATAAAGAAAATTCATTACTTCGACAGTCTTCGAAAGTTGTTATTTCTTCTGATCGCTATATACGTATATCTAACCAATAAACGCTTGTGAGAGTGCATTATTGATTAATATGGATGCAGACATCAGATAATCTTTATTTATTATACCTGGGTATATGATATACAGTGGGTCCATACAATACGCTTTTGTATGATATGTGTGTATTACAGTGGCAGAAGGGAAGACTATATCTATGAAAACCATATGCAAACGCAAGGACGGGATATATAGAACCATATTCAAACACAGGGTGGGAAACATTATACCATACACACACAAGGGCGGCATATGTAAAACCATATACAAACACAGGAGCGGAATACGTTAGACCAGACACACACACACACACACACACACACACACACACACACACACACACACACACACACATGGCTGGATATATATAGAATCATTTACAAATACATGGGCGGAATATATAAAATCATATACAAAAACAGGGGCGGGTTACGTTAGATCATACACACACAGGGCTGGATTTATAGAATCATATACAAATACAGGGGCGGGATATATAAAGTCATATACAAATCAGTAGCGGGTTATGTTAGACCATACACACACACACACAGGGCTGGATACATAGAATCATATTCAAATACAGGGGCGGGTTATGTTAGACCATACACATACACAGGGCTGGATATATAGAATCATATACAAATACAGGGGCGGGTTATGTTACACCATACACATACACAGGGCTGGATATATAGAATCATATACAAATACAGGGGCGGGATATATAAAATCATATACAAATACAGGGGCGGGTTACATTAGACCATACACATACACAGGGGCGGGATACTTTAGAGTATACACATGCACAGTGGCGAGACATATATGACCATATACAAACACAGGCATATTATACAGTGTCGTATACAGTGACTGGATACGTTTAACCATATAGATATATAAGAAACACTGGGTCAACAAACATGAGGAAAATTAAGATGATGGACCAGGTGTTTTTACAGATACTACATTCTGACTGGCCTCACTTTCAAAGCCCGTATTCAATTTAAGTTCAAAAGAATAAGTTGCTATGATAGAAAAGTGACTTATGAATGAAGGTATTTTAGGTATTATAGATAAAGCCGTAATATCGATGTAGCCCCTGAATCAATAAAAGATTTCCACACAAAGTTACTAAAACCCTGATTTCTTTGCATCAAATTGTAAATTGCAGTTTATATAATTATTATTTAATATTACAATACTGTCAATGTTTGAAAGTCCTAATAACATTTTTACTGAATGAATACCGTATATTTCACAAAAACTGTTAAAACCTTCTATGACCATGCTAAATTTTCTGTTCGTTACAAACACCGGGAATGTATGATTATCTAAGAGTACATATATTTTCACTATAAAATGCATTTGATCAAACTATATACATAATACCATTTATCACATCTGAGTCAAGAATATGACGTCAATAAAATTCCACGTTTGACACTCGTTGTTGGTTTACTCCCTGTTTATCAGTTAATAGGATTATAAAAGTAAATTTAGTTAATGTTCTATAGTACTCTATCCTAACATAAGAACCCCTGTTTAATTTCACAATTTACAACGATTCCTAAATGCTCGTTCAAAATGTACTATCCTTTTCCCCATTTCACTTTCTTACATAGGAATACAAGTTCTTAGCGAACAGCGAAGCAGAGATGTAGAGGAAAATAATGGATTTTGCCTTATTATTAATTTTGACGTACCTTGTGAGCGTAATAAAAAATAAATCAAAACTAAGCAGAACCTTGCTTTCATGGATATCAGGTAATAACGCAACATAGTCCCACCCATTGAACATAAGACCTAACCAATTTATGCATATATATATATATATATATATATATAGAGAGAGAGAGAGAGAGAGAGAGAGAGAGAGAGAGAGAGAGAGATCACAAACATAAGTTATGTTATATAGATATTCTGCACACCTAGGTGTATACATTTTTTCTTTACGTCATCCTTAGATTTTACTGACTTACTAGATAAATGTATCGCAACTGTTTGAAATAATATCACTTATAATGTATAGATATCACTTTGACCTTCGTGTGATGTTAGCGAACTAGAATCCCAAAATGGTTGTTAAGCGAATAGAAAGAACCATTTTTTTCAAGCACAAACTGCGGTGAATTGTCGTCGGGATAACTTCTAATTGTATATTTCTGTTTATAGTAGTTGATAAATGTATTACATTATTTAAATAGATTTTAATCATGAAACAAATTTATCTCTAATATTTCAGATATATTTGTACATAACGATGCATACCAGAACCAACGCCATGTTACTAAGATACCAATGGCATGTGTATAATTGATCAAAACACGATATTTTTATTCTATAATAATAATACAATTCCCCAAAATGTAGAAACCATACGTTGTGCATGACCTGCTGCTCCAAACAAAACATTTCTGTGTCATTAAAATTTCTCTCGTCGGAGTATATATATATATATGTTTTAATTCAATACTTTTATTGATACCAAGAAAATATAAACGCGGTATTAGTGCTAAGGTTTGTTTGGATGCCGTAGATTCTCCAACATGTCGTCTTATTGTTATGAATGGTTGAAATATCTTATTTATATAATAATACAAAATCCTATAGATATAATCAGAGCAACAGTCAGCTATCCAAAAATACAACAACTTCAGTAGGAACTTAATAGCAAATCAGGTGAACTCCCCACTTACATATCATCGTTCTAAACTACGTAATTTTAAGTCACGATCCTTGATAGAATTTACATGTATGAAATTTAAGATGACTTAAAGCCTGGTGTATTACTTCGAGATTATTTAATGGAATTTAATGGTTCATAACTGCTTATGTGTGAGTTTAACACACACTCTCTCTCTCTCTCTCTCTCTCTCTCTCTCTCTCTCTCTCTCTCTCTCTCTCTCTCTCTCTCTCTCTCTCCCTCTCTCTCTCTCTCTCTCTCTCTCTCTCTCTCTCTCTCTCTCTCTTATAATTGTGTTGAAATAAAATAATCGGAGGGATTGACTACTACAGTATGTCATTTATATATTGTTTAGCATCAGATAAACATCAGGTAACAGCTATGACTATTTTGATATAATATTTACTTTTACTAATTAATTTATAGATCTATAACTTTACGATTGAAAACATCAAAGAATAAGTTTCAAAAAACAATATTTTTATCAGATTAAAATATACAAATGTATACACCTTTTCACGATTATAAACCGCAGGTTTATGAAAATATTTAAATGACAGTTCTATTGTTGAAAATGAAAACCTCAAACATCTTCCTTTTAAACGGTCCAAAACACCACAAAGCTCATTCCTTGAATTGGAGACAGAATTCCAGTTTAGTTATGAATTTTGTCGATGATTATGGCAAACAATAACCAAAACTTAAAGACGATGAACAAGACACTTTGTCTGAAAGTTTGACTGATAAATTCTCGAATTCGGAAACTTAAATGAATTATGAAGACACGTTATCCTTCTGTGCTCAGTGAACCTGACCTTAAAGACTACATACCTAATATGTACTGGTGCCAGCATACAAAGCCTCAGTAATATAGCTTAAATTTGTAAAACACATGACTATAGTTGTTTATTATGAGAACTAACAAATAACACACACACACACACACTCACAGAGAGAGAGAGAGAGAGAGAGAGAGAGAGAGAGAGAGAGAGAGAGATTTTGATTTTAAAGTCTCTCTCTCTCATGATTAAAATTCCATGAGTGGCCATGAGAAACACTGATACATATGATACATATGCATGTGTATCGTTATAGATAAAATGTGTAAAGCAGAAATACATCAGTATTACAATAAATTGCATTACATTTAAACAATTAACTTACCTTTACTTATCGTCCCATTGTTCGTATGTTCCTTCAGAACAAAACCAGATTTCAGACTCATGCAAACAAAATAACCATCTAAACATTAAAACATAAGGTATAATGATGCATACAGAAGTCAAATGGTATTTAAGATAACATACTCTGAGCAACTGATTTGTTGTCTTATTTTCCAATCAAATTTCTTAGAAATGTTGTCGTCATGTCTATCGTTCAAATAATTTTAATACATACAATTTACACATTCTGTAATGAAACAGATGATTACAATATGTTTAAAATATTTTGTTTAACATAGTGCAAATAATCAAGTGTGGGATTTGCTTCATATGATCTGGTCGTTATGCACCTTGATAAAGGATTATATAAATATTTAATATGTATCATGTATAATAAAGACTAGGGCGAATTGATTTGCTAATGTGCAGGAAACTTGACAACTTTTATTTACTATATACGCAGACTTTATTCATTCTGAAGGTTCTCGATGACGTGTTTGTTACGTCACTTGAACTCAATGGAAACAACTGAATAAACCTCGTGCAAATAATCAATTTTATCGCATTAAAGTCAACTTGGCAATTTTGTTAAATTAAACATCTGATAAAGTATGCTCTTATGTTAATAATTTAAAATGTAGGCCTAAATGCATGTATTAAAACATAGCAAATTTTTACAATTTATTCATGCACTAATTTCTGCGTAGGAATTTGACCGATTTGGAATAATGTGGTCAACTCGATAGAATGTAGAACATACAGTTTCACGGCAAGTCTTCAAAAATCTCATTTAAGTTGTATTATATGCTAGATCATATGATAAAAATAATCTCTACCATTCATAACACATTTATGACATTCGTTTTGAAGTTTACATTTTTGCTCTCAAGTCTCGCAAAATGGTAAATTCAAATAGAGTATTATAATGTGATATGAATGGGAACTTGTTTCAGGTCATAAATAATACAGTATATTAGACATCAATATGTTTTTTTCAATCAAATGTATGTATATATATATATATATATATATATATATATAGAGAGAGAGAGAGAGAGAGAGAGAGAGAGAGAGAGAGAGAGAGAGAGACTGTAGAAAAAATCTACGTAAATTACATTTAAGTTTATTTGACAAGCGTTTTATTGAATATATATCTACATAAGTGGCCGCGTTTTGATTTGGGAACAAAACAGGATATCGAGGCCTAAATAGCTCACCTGATGTGAAAACAAGAACTGTATGTGGGCTAATTTAAACATGCATGAAATTTTACTATCTGACACATTCTGTTTGTTTTGGGCATTTTGTCTTCAGAATGGACAAAACGCAAACTTAGTAAAGGACCCTGAGTACTTGCTTCCTGTAAATTTTCATCATAAACCCTTTGAGCGGTTTTGAAGTCAATAGCGTGAAAAGTGTCATGACCATCAATGTTTTCTTTTTGCAGTTAAAAATATTTATAAAATCTATATAAATCAGATTTTGATCAATTCTCCGTAAAATATTTGTTTTCCTTAATAAAAGTAAACACAAAAAATAGGTGAAAATTAAGATTGAAAATTAAGAGAGTTGATCAAAGACGACGGACAACGATTGATCACAATAGCTTAAGCTCACTTGAGCATTCAGTTCAGGTGAGCTGAAAACCTCTTACGATGCATCTGAGATTTGACCACAGGCTATCTAAATTGAGGCTCGAATAATCACAGATAAGAAGTAAGACACACGTGGGCCATCGTGTAGACTAGTAGGCGTATTTTTACCGATAGAAACTATCCTTTATTACCAAGCCTCATTTACAAAACGTTTAAATCACTTCCTTGAATTATTTTATCTGTAATATGATACACGTTTAAACTGTAGGGAAAAGAACTTTGCTCTGAAGTATGGTTAACAGGTTCTTTTCCGTAATGACCACAACAGCAAGGGATAAACTTCATATCAACTTTGAAGAATTTTTGGCTTAACACTTAGTTCTATATGTCATACTTAATTCATATCATCTATGTCAGTTTGAAGGAAAAAAACGTTATTATAATGTCGTTATAGGCGTCAACGTAATGCTTTATTTGTTATGTTTTTAGATGTATAATATAAAACTTTCTTATTTTTGTACCACAAGAAAGAACTTGTAACGTTTACATTTTACTCGTTTTTAATACTTATTATATACGTTCATGTTTGCTATATTATTATTGTTGAGTTCGCACAACTAAACAGGTGAAATCCTTGTTAAATCTGGATGCGGAAGATCTTTTACATTGCAAATCTTGCACCTATTTTACAAAATGGTTCAGTAAAACTGGTGTAAATACAGGTGCCATATGCACAAAAAATTCGCATGGAAGTGGACTGTAACTATAGCCGATTTTTGTCTTTGTCGTGACCCAATCTAAAATGTCGTAAATCCAAGTTGCAGTAACATGTCTTCTTTATCATTCGACTTGTTCTTTTATAATAATCAGGATGAAATCGTTGACAGCTGTGCATTTCAATGAAAACATATCTTTATTTAAAAGGCGTTAACATTTTTTTCAAGCACACACGCTTCATACTTAGACATTTTACTTAATATAAACACAGACGGGAAATTAGCAACGAAGCTATACGATAAACGCGACGATTTCGGCTTTCCCATCGTACATTTTCCACATTTAAGTAGTAATATCCCTCAGTCACCCGCATATGGAGTTTATATTTCATAAATGATCCGATATGTTAGGGCGTGCACAACATATGAAGATTTCATATACAGAGGTAAACTACTCACTGACAAGTTATTGACACAGTGATATCGAAAACCGCGTTTGATGTCAACGTTCGGCAAATTTTACGGTCGGTATAAATTTCCTGTTTGCAATTACTCTGTTTCACTTGGTGAGACGTTGAGTTGACTTTTCGTTGTCGGTTGTTGAGACGTCTGTACCAATTGTGACGAGGATACACTCCTCACTTGTTTCATTGGACTTGACTGTGGACTCACGGCGGGTGTGACCGGTCGACAGGGGATGCTAACTCCTCCACGGCACCTGGTCCCACCTCTTGGTTTCCCGAGGTCCGTGTTTTTCCATTTTTACCGGATTTGTATCTGTGTCCTGGACATTCTGTTGATTTACACTTTGGTATCTGAAATTTTTATATTCATACTGCTTTGCTTTATAATAATTACAGAAAAGAAGTATACAGAAGCATCGAAACTGCAAGTTCTTTTGAATACCACAAACTGGATATTAAATAAGAAGAACAATTGTAATTTGACGTTGTCAGGCTCACCTTTTGACGATCTTGCTTCAGTAAACCATTCATTTTGTACGAAGGGTTAGATTCACTCAAAGCAGGTATTAACATTTTAATGAATTATAGATGTATTGACTCTTTTGTTCTTCTATTTAATTAAATTTATTTCATTGCCAGTAGCAATACAAGGAATCATCCCAATTAAATAACTTGAAAGTCTAACGTGGTAGGTTTATATGATTTGTTTACAACTTGTTAAAATGAGGTGATCCAACAAATTAGGGGGCGAAATACTCCTTAAACGTACACATTTCGACCCAGTTCTTCTTTGACCTGTAAAAAATCAACCTATATTAATTATTTGTTTAGCAATATATATATAATGTCGCTCATAACGTGTCTAAGCGTTTTTCATTGAAAATGCCTTGTTCATGGGGAGGAAGGACATCCGTTCACGTGACCAAAATGTCTGTACTGAAATCTAAACTAGAATTGATGTTGCCAATGTAGACAAACATGACAGACGAAACGATTTTGACCCCAGAAGACATAAATTGGATGGGAAATTCACACCAAGAAGTAAATACAGCTGTTCTTTGTGAATAAACTAATTTAAAAGTAACATCCTGTGAAGTAGTGACTTTGAAATTAGTCCGATGTTCAGGTTTTCGATAATCTGTATTATATATGGTAAGGGAACAATTAAACTTGACAATTCCTCGTTGACTCTTTGAACCAATCTTATTCATTGGTTGGATTTTATAAGAATTATTGCCCATTGTTTCGAATTCCTCCATATGCATGTATAAGGGACAGAATCAATGGAAAACACTGCTTCTATATAACTAACCATATTCCCGGTGAATCCCAGCCTCATGCTAAGCGCATTTGAACACGTTCAATACCTTGTTCGTTACTAGGGATGATTGATTAGTCGTTCGAGAGTAATCAACATCGCGTGTAACAGGATGTTTTGACCGTTGTCCTGGTCTTGATATGATCGCGGACTTACAGAGGATCTGTCCGATATGCAGATCATACTCTTTTGTTCTTTGCATCTGTTACATCTCCTGTTTTACATTAAATCCTTGTTTTTTCTATGTACATTGTTCCACGGAGGACGCTGAGTCCTTCCGGACATTCATCCGAAATGTGCAATTGACCTTCCTGTTGAGACCGTTTTATATCAAATTTGTCGTATTCTAATGGACTCGGAGTCTCCATTATCGATTGGCACTTCGTTTTACTTCACGTTTGTTAATGGTGTGTTTAGTTTATTTACATAATGCGTTCACCAACTGCAATAACCAACATGCATATCACAAACACTGCTTCAATATTTAAGCTATGAGGTCAGATAAACGGATGAAATAAAGTTTTCCACGAGAAATATTCCCGGAACTGCTTAACTTATAGTTGCCTAGACAGCAGTTGTTACAACTTAAAACCGTTTAATTACAGAATCGGTAATTGAAAAATGATAAAAATAGACATGCAAAGCTTTGATTTATATCTAAGTCATTTTTGAAGACGTTTCCGATTTATCTAAATTCATATAATACAATTTCTTACACGGATCTCTTAAACAATGACGTTTAACTGAAACTACAGTATAGATCTCAAAAAGCATAAATCGTGAAGATGTTTTTGCATATAAACCTCATATAAAAAACAAATAAGTTGCAGAATAGTAGGAAAATATCAACATATCTAATAACGCAATTTTGTTTTAAAGCTACATTTCACAGTGTGTCATTAACAACTTTACCTACATGAAGTATTACTCTGTTTCTAGTAGATTCATATCTTCTTTTTAAAGATTTATAGTTCCTCTTTAATGCACATTAAGGATATTCAAGCTCTCCCCATCCTTATAGCGTTTACTCATTGCGAAGTCGCTTAAGAATATATTAGTTTTCAGAATTACGGAATATAATGATGTGACGTGATAGTACCGGTGTTTAATCATTTAATGCATATTTAAACTAGTATAAATATTTTAGTCTATTAAAGCAGAATCGAGCAAATGTTTTACCAAACCTTTATCAATGCACTTTGTCAAAACTCTGACAGCATCACCAGCAATGTTGTACAATTGTTGATTCCAGAAGCGGTAAAAATTATATATGGGTAATGACACAGCTTCTAGCTGTTAAGATGAAAATACACACCATTTTTAAACATAAAAGACTTTTCTACTATTCAATAACAATTTTGTATTAAAGCCAAAGGTGTTGACATCATCCAATGATTTCATTATTTTAATAACAGTTGTACCCTCAGATTTAAGTACCTATTTATTGGTTATCATGATACTAATCCCATGGGAACCGATTCCCCACCCTTTATTGGTCGACCTGCTCTTTATCATATGAAGCATACTTTACAAAGAAGTTTCTAATTCAAAATGAGAAAACGTTGTGTAAATTTACATGTATAATGAAAAATATACGAATTTGAATGCAATAAATTATGATTATGTCTTGGTTATTATTATCAATTTTCCATATTTAAGTAGTAATATCCCATTGTTGGTATTTATAGCTCATAGATGATCCGATAAGCAGACATGTTCAGCATATGAACATTTCAAATACAGAGGGAAATTACAAACCGATTCATTTTTATAACAAGAATATATGGGTTGCGTTTAATTTCAAACTTATACGGTCAATAATAATAACCTTGTTTGCAGTTACTATGTTTCACTAAATGAAATGTTAAGTTACCTGTTGTACCAAAGTTGATGTTTAATTGTTTATATCGATTCTGAAGAGAACTTTTTCCTCTTTTCTGCCATTTGAGTTGGACTCTGTGTGAGAGGTCAACAGGAGGTGCTTAATACTATAGGGCACCAACTAATCGCAATTATTAATTTTCAGACGTCCGTGTTTGGCCAATCTTCACCATATTTGTATCTTATGCCTTGGACCTCCTGAACGATTACTATTTATGTATCTGTGATCTCTATGTCTTCCATTCTGTTACATACAAGAGAAACGAAAGGTATTAATTCGTTTTATTAATCAATTTCCTTCTTGCTCACATATATTTATCTAACATATATAACATTTTGCTTATTATCTATATTTATTCAAATCGCCAGCTAACTTTTACATTTTTCGCAGAAAAATCGACAATTTCAATATTTTATACATCTAAATATATATATATTTTAAAAATAAGTGCGAAGTTCTATTGTAGTTACCGTTATCTTTACATTTTATCTGTGCTTTCCAAATCTGATTGGCTTACAAACGTATTACGCATTTACACAGTGGGGTGGAGAAAATAAATGTTGGAATTATATGTTAACTGTAACATTTTCAGTACGAACAACACCTGTTTCTATCAAATCGTTCACGCAACAGATTATCTTGGAGTCAGTACAATTTATTTTCATGAGATATCGTGGCTTGATCCCCCCCCCCTATTTTTGTCGACATTGCAGTTATTACATAAATAGTTAGATTCTCTATCCTGGCAACTTGTTTATTCCAAAGGAAAACAGAGTATAATATATTTTTATACTTCAAGGTAAACATTGCAGTGATTATTTCGAATTTTTTTCTTTTATTTCTTTGCTATTTCTACATTATCTTTATTCATTATGTTCATTTTATCAACGTACCTATGTTTCTCCCCTATACTTTTGAATACTTTGTATCCATTTAATGAATAAAAGTATGTCTAACAAGGTCGTGGAATAGAAAATTCTTTTTTGTTACTTTAATCAACATAATTTACGTACACAGATTGTTCTCATCGTCCGTAAGAATATATCTCATTTTAAAATTATGCATGCAATCCCAGACTCACTAGTGTTGACCTAATTAAATACAAGGAGTGCTCTGGGGTGATCACGTGTATTCAATTGATACGTTTCTTTACATAATTTCAATCTCAATATTAAGCTTGTTATGTGTTGTCTGTAAATATATTAATTTCAATATACATCTTCATGGATCATCAAATTAAAATGCATCAATCATATTGCGGTATAGTAAAATCCATATAACCTGGCAGGATGGAGTCTTGTGAACCCTTTTACAGCCTGGGCGAGTTTAAATTTTAGGTGGTAAAGCATAACATAGCTAGAGTAATCGTTACATAGATACATAGCAGGATCCAGCAAATGTTCTACCAAACCTTTATCTTTACTCCTTACCAAGATATTGACAGCCGCTAAGGAGAAACTTCTACAATACTGTAAAGAGTAGAGAAGTCATAAGTTTTGATACTGTGAATTCGAGAAAAATTGTGTGCCTTCAAATTTTCAAAGTATCCACATCTGGTTTACACCGCTTCTGGAATAAGCAACTGTACAGTATTGTTGAAGTTTCTCCTTAGCGGCTGTCAATATCTTGGTAAGGAGTAAAGATAAAGGTTTTGTAGGACATTTGCTGGATCCTGCTATGTATCTTTGCTTATAACTATCACGTTTAGGTACAGTATAAATGTGGTAGCTCGAAATCGGTATCCGTTGTAGGTATATCAAATGAGCGTAATACGGACACGTGATTTTGAAGGATCTCGTCCTTTGAAAGTGAGCTACGTGTGTATGTAGGATTTCCAGAATTCGTATTAAACTTAAGTTATTCTAATAAACAACTATAGTAATGTGCCTTACAAATAAAAACTATATTATTTGAGGCTTTGTCTGCTGGTTCCAGTACATATTGGTCATGTAACCTATCCAGTTCAGTTACTACTTCTGGATCATTAAATACAGAGGGATAACGTGTTTTCATAGTCCCTTTAAGTTTTCGAATACAAGATTTTATCAACCATTGTATGGCTTTCAGCCATTCAGACAAAGTGTCTGGTTCTACGTCTTCATGTTTGGCCCATCGTCTGGCATAATCTTCGACAGAATCCATGTAAACTGAAATGTCTGACGCCAATTAAAGGAACGGGCTTCCCGGTATCAAGGGCCCCTTAAAATAAGATTTTTGAGGCTTTCATTTTCAACAATAGAAACGTCGCCGGTAATGACATGCCCGATAGTATTGTATTTGAAAGGAGATGAAGCACATGAACATGTGACAGTGTTGTGTAGATTTTATCAACCATCGTATGGCTTTCAGCCATTCAGACAAAGTGTCTTGTTCTACGTCTTCATGTTTGGCCCATCGTCTGGCATAATCTTCGACAGAATCCATAACTAAACTGAAATTCTTACGCCTGTGATACTCTCTTACAAATGTGATACTATCTTACAAATGTGATACACTATTACAACTGTGATACTCTGTGATAATCTGGATTTCAAGCTCTGATATTATAAGAGATAAATCGATTTAACAGCCATATTATTACAACATATATTTCTCATATACAATACAAATACAGCGTGAATAACGTTATGGACACTTTAATGAAAGGATTAAATGCATTGATATCTTGTTATTTTCCTATTTATTTGAATAATTACATCTGTAATAATTGTGAAATGGCTCGTTATAAAGAATTTGACTCACACCAATTTATCTGATCAGTTAATAGCTATTTGTATGTTACTCTGACATTATATGTACAGTAATTTACAGTAATATTCAACGCAATAAGGACCTTCGTGACTGAGTGGCTAGAACATCGCGCTTTGAACCATAATGTCTCTCACTTCTGGCCAGCGCCGTTTCGCTGGAACCTGAGCTGATTTTTTTCCAAATAAGTTGCAACTATGTTCTCTTTCCCAGCATTACAACTGACAGCATATAACGAGAAAATTGCTACTTGTTAACACTATTCAAAATAAAAAAAAACAATGGACGCAGCAAAATACACTAGCATTCAGTAAGATATATTCTATTCACTCACGGATATTTCGATAAAGTCGTATTGACAAAAACGATTTTCTTGAGCATTTGCTTTTGCCCATAACTATATCAAAGTATATTTCAAAATTAAAAAGACAACGTAATTTTAATTTTGTTAAATAATGAAATAATGATTAATGTTATAGTTGAAAGTTCAGCATTTTCTTACTTCTATGTAGAATGCACGAGCCTCATTTGAAATTATAACCAGTAATATCGACTTATTCCGGCTCAGGAAAGATTCTTGCCATTCACGGACCTCGATTGAAAGTTACACCTGACAGGTCTTTGGAGTTAACTTCCTATGTTAATTCATAGGAAAGACACAATTAATACTTTTAACAGGGGAAGTATGATCAGTTATACAACTGGGAATCAAACCCGGAACCAACCACTTGAAAGACTGGCTTTTCTACACTCTTTTCGACATTTTCACCGTTTGCAAGCATAAATACCACCAGACATAACTTTCATTTAGATAAACTCATAAAAGTTTTGCTGGAATTTTTATTATTTTTATTACTTTTATCTTATCATATGGCCACCTTAGAGTGTGATAATAAAATTTTCGAAATCAATTCTTGATATAATTCAATTACAGTTAACAAGGAAACTTGTTGCTTGAAAGGTTTTATGAATAGGTGATAAGGAATTATGGCCTGGAGTTACAAACATGCCATAAGTAAAACTAATTTCCTCTTCCACGTGTTTTAAGGAGAATAAATAATATTTTTGATGACGTTTGCTTTCCTTAATTTTACTCACATGAGATTTTTTTTTACTATCGATTGATTGATGTGTTCATTTTTTTTCAAACATTAATACGCATTGTAGCTAAGTGTTAGACATGCTGTTTTAGTTTGAAGTTGACTCCGGACACGGGGAGGTTATGACCGGTCGCAATGATTTCATATTTAACTGTTAATTGTGTTTGCACATTTTGCATTTCGAAATCCTTTACATTGCACTTAATTCCAAAGGGTTTGTTGACCGTTCATTGTGTTTGCATATTACGCATTACGGATGCCAGCCGTTACTGGTAACATTTTACTATCTCAAAGTTTTAAAGTAGTTATAAAATCTTCAACACTCATTTTCAAAAAGATTTTTTATTCCGTCATGAATAACCATCGATATTGGTATACGACCTCTCGGGATTTTTGACAATTTTATATATATTTTCTTGCTAATGCATTTTGACCACGTTGAAAAAATAAATATATTGAACAATTATGTCAACGGAAATCAGACACATCTTACGTCACTTATTCGTGAATGCCCACTCCCATGTCAATTAGATGAAAATGAATATGTTAATTGTCGATAATGAATCTCTTGGCGAAATATTTCATAACGATCTGTCAATTAAAATCAGAATTGTCAAACTATTCTTAAAATGTACGATCCTCTGAGGGTTCGTGGAATTCAATTCCCTTCTAAATACACCGAGAAATTAATATTTCTACACATTATTATATCAGAACATTGCAGATATTGGAACATCTGACAAAATTTCTTTTTAAGAGTATCAGCTTTGTTGATTGCTTTTTAAGATTCTGATTGATTCTGATGTGTACGCAATAACAACAATGACAATTTAGAAACGGGGACAATTATTCTTGTGGGTGTTCAGGTTTTACAGTGGTCAGCCCACTTGCTTCTCCACAATGCGACCTTGAATTGGACAGGAAAGTATGTGAGATGCTTACTATGGCGATCGCCAACTTGGGCCAATGAGTTTTCGACGGGCACTTCGGATTCCTTCACAATAAGCACTCCACACGTCAAAATTGGAGCCAAAAAATATATTTATAATATTTATATAAGATGTATTAACTTGTTTAATAATTGTGGCAATACGAATAAAGTTCATGTATTGTGTTATCATTCTTGTAAAAACACTATCAAGATGAAAGGGTGAGGAATAGTTTCCGGAAAATAATCTAAACACAAATCACTTTTAGGGCAATACTCAAGACGAACACGAACAGAGAATACATTAGGACATTGTATTGTTTTCTATCAAAACACAAAATCCGTTTAATACCAAGATAAACTTTGAACCACGTGTTTCGCCGATGAACCAAAACACATGTACATACTATTTTATAGAGTGACATGATATATAAAGTTACGTATATACCCTATATGTGTTTTCACTTACTTTCTGAGTTTCTTTTAGATATCAGGTATATTTATATCATCAGCTGCAGGGACATCTTGACTTATCTTCATTCTCACAGCTGCGAGATAAGCCGTAAAATATGATAAGGTTTTCTCACAACATTCTCCTTGTCGCTGCTGATAAAATAGAATAACAGAAACCTGATGAACTATTACTATTTCATCTCGAAAGCCTGAACAGAGAGAGAGAGAGAGAGAGAGAGAGAGAGAGAGAGAGAGAGAGAGAGAGAGAGAGAGAGAGAGAGAGAGAGAGAGAGAGAGAGAGAGAGAGAGAGAGAGAGAGAGAGAGAGAGAGAGAGAGTTTCACAAATCATTGTTTTATATGGCAGTTACCTTTTGATCGGATGTCGATGTTTGGTAACTATGTTGTATAGTACGGAGTCGGTGGATAAAGCCTGCAAAGTATTTCAGAAGAATGGTAACTTATCGTATATCGCAAAATGTAAATGCAAATCAATGATGTTTTGTCTACTTAAAGTGTGAATTGTAGAATAAAATATTGATTTATTTCTAACAAGAAATAAATATTTTTTTTAACAACCACGATGTGGTTATCTGTTATAATACCTTGCTGCTAAGAAAACACCCAAATTTTGCTCGCTCTCTCTCTCTCTCTCTCTCTCTCTCTCTCTCTCTCTCTCTCTCTCTCTCTCTCTCTCTCTCTCTCTCTCTCTCTCTCTCTCTCTCTCTCTCTCTCTCTCTCTCTCTCTCTCTCTCTCTCAGTATGAGATACAGCGGTTTTGAGTTGTTCCTTTTACGCCAAAGGCGTTACTCTTTGCAGGATCGCTTGTCAAGTCTGGTGCATGGTTTCAAATCTTGATATTTTTTATCAAACGTTCACCATCCACCTTGTAGTACAATACATGACTTGCTTTCCAATTTCTTTAACTATTTGACATGTTTTCTTATTCATGCATAGAACATTACTGGACTTCAAAATGAATTAAAGAAATGAGCAGATGGCAGTATGTGAGGACAAAAGATGACAAAAAGCTAATTTTCATTCACCACACCTCGTTAGAATTACACCTATCACATAGTCAAATGTGTCATACTTTGATGTGAGATTTGTAACTCTATAGCATAATACTAGAAGATTCATTTATTTTAGTATAATTTAGTATAATTTAAAACACGGGGAATGCCATCTATGTCCTTATCTGATACTAGCAGGCGCTCTAATTTTCAATCGAATCAACCGGTAAAACAGGGGAGACATATCTCCTTGGTTAACCTTGTCCTATCCCATTTGGGATTCGCAATAGTTGTTCATGTTGAAACCGCGGTGAAAACCGATTTTTGCCACTTTCGCCAAACTTGACCGTGACACCATACTTGACCTTTTCATCGAATTAGAGAAATGTTGCCATGGAACATTTGAGACGGGTATGGCATGCCGGACACCTGGTTCTACCCCGTTTGTGATAAGCAATTGTTCTTCACGATGAGACCATTTGAACATCTAGTTTGTCGTGTTCTAATGGACTCGAGCTTCGATTATTAAATTACACTTCTTCATTTTTACCTTTAATTACATTGGGTACCAGTGTTAGACTACTGATTTGCACAGGTGTAATTTGTGAACTGTCTTAGATCTACGAGGCGAAACAGTAAGATATGCTGATTCCTTTATAGTTTTGCCATTGTTTGTACTTTGAACGCTTTTCCCAAATATATGATATGATGTAAAATTCATGTTGAAGTTTTCAATTGCAGGTAGTAGATATACATTTATTCATCAATTATACACAGGTTCTTGATATCGAAATAAAAGAAGAGTTCCGAAGCAGGAAATGGTATCATACTAGTCCAAATGATAATCATAAAAATGGCTTTGTACATATGGCCACTATCGGTAAAAAAAAACAATAAAAATGATATCGATGCTTTTTATTATAGGGACTACTTTGATTTATTACTTAGTTGCTTTTACTATATCCAGAACTGTAGTCATCATTAAATTATTCATATTGAAATAATCATCGATGTACTAAAATGGTCGCAAAGAAACAGTGGCGTAAACAAAATATATCTTTGACTGATAAATTTATTATGTCATACTTTCGTTTATACATAGATTTTGGTCGACATAATTTCCCCGTGTAGATGTGAGAAATCTTGAAACTAACCAACATTCATTCTATATTACGTTCATTTAAATATGCATTTATCTTGACAGGTTGATTTGAATCGGCAGCGAATTTATACCATGCAAAACTGTGCACTCTACATCAAATTTTATCTCTATGAAAATTACTTAATTCCGCGACGTGACAACCATACAAATAATAGTCAGAAGGTGCGATGGCGACCAAACAAATACCCGATCAGGCGAAAATGTCTACTTTTTTAATTCAAAAACAGTTTACACTTTTACAAGTTGTTAAATGCATTTGATTTAAAAATGGTCAGTATACTAAACTCAAGGGTATGATAATAAATTTCCGGAAATTCCTTTTCTGTAGTGTAGCATACCATTTCAGCGTCATATGAATTAATTGTGACATAATTTCGAATCGATATCAGATAAACAGAAATTCTTTTAGGAAGTGGTTCATAAATCTTTGTTCAAGATTCAGTTCTACATGCGTTTCAGTAATAGATGGATAGACAAACAGACAGACAGACAGACATACACACAGACAGACACACAGACAGATGGATAGATTGATAGATAGATAGATAGATAGATAGATAGATAGATAGATAGATAGATAGATAGATAGATAGATAGATAGAAAGAAAGAAAGAAAGATAGATAGGTAGATAGATAGAAAGAAAGATAGATAGGTAGATATATACATGATTATATCCAAAATATAATTCGGTACCTATATCGGTACTTCCAAAACACATAGCTATTCAAGAATTGATATAATGATATATTTACTGGATTTCTACAACTGAGAGATAAACACATTTCCTGTCAATTGCGTAGTTAAATTAGTGCGTGGGATTGTCGAAACATGCAAAAGGTTGGCATCATTATACTATCGTATGAATGCAACAAGAAGCAACTATCGGGTTGCATTGGGAAATTCCCTGTTACAAATACAAAGTGTTTTAATTCACTGACAACATATACTTTCATTTCTAATGTAGACGGCATTATTGACGCATACATATACATATACATGTATTTAAGGATTGTTTTTCATTTTTTGGAATGCATCGAGTATAAACGCAATGGATTATGGAAAAAAATTCTTTCCATAATCCATTGCATTCATACTCGATGCATCCCCAAAAATGAAAAACAATTCTTATATATATATATATATATATATATATATATATATATATATATATATATATATATATATATATATATATATATATATATATATATATATATATATAACTGGCTTTGCGGTAGGACTTTTTTCATATGACGTAACAGATAAACAGCTGTGTGAGACGAGAAGTAGTTCCCTTTTTCTGTCCGGAAATACTAAATGGAATTAAGATTTATTTTCTTATTTCCACATCATTTTGAAAGAAACTAGTGATATGGAAATTTTGTGTCAGATTTGTTTTTAAGTTATTTAGAATATTCGTTTGCTTGGTAACCGGAAGGTTAAATGTGTCAGAAGAGAATTGAAAATGCAAATGGCCGCGCCTATGCTGTATAATGTATTAAGAACGAATTTGCGTTTGAATTCTGATATATTATTAATGGGATATACTATAGAAAGATTGAGTGTGACTCACAAAAAGAGAGACAGCTGATATTATTCATGACAACTGAAAGTAGCCATTTTATTTGACATTTTTTACCAATCAGCTAGGAATCATGGTGACTTATTGGGACGTAACTTACGTAAGTAGGCCTATTTCACATGATCTGATTTCACACGATGCGGGTGACGAATTTTTTTCTGATAGGAATATTAAGTGAAGGCAAACAAATCGACTTGTTTATTAAGAGATGCTTGACAAAGTTGCACTAGGACTTACTCTCTTTTTTTCTGTTGCAATTACGAAGCGAACTTTCATTTCTGTGCCAGACTGTGGTCTGTGGTTCTGGTCATAACATGACCTAGATATATCGTGATATGGGCCTGTAGGCTGTGCAATGTGCTACATATGTAGTCTCGTGTTTCCGATTTCTTTCTGTGATTTTTATTTTTGTTTTGTGGTAGGCCTAATGTATGGTTTTTAAGATATATATATATATAAGAAATAAACATATGATATTTTATTCTTTAATGATTTGTACATGTGTTCTTACGTTGAAAAGTAAAGCGGTTAATACTCGGGGCACGCGACTGCATTTACAGAATATACAATATATCGTTCTGTATACTTGCAATGAAGGGAATTGCATCAGCAAAATATTCAGATTGCAGGTAATTTCAAAGTAGTTATGTGGATGTTTCATTTCGGATGACAAACTAATTAAAAAGCAATAACTTCCAAATACAAATGTCAAACAATTATAAATGTCAAAGACTTTTTTAACCATGCACGTTTTGGCATGTAAAATATGGCGTATGCTATATCCAGGATACAGTCTATGTAATAGAGTGTTCATGTAATATAAAAGTGTGTGTCAATATATATATATATATATATATATATATATATATATATATATATATATATATATATATATATATATATATATATATATATATATATATATATATATATATATATGAACTTCGAACACAAAAAATGAAATCTGTGTGAAAAATGTATATGTCAAGTAAAATACAGATATAACTATGCAGCTACAAACTCACCGTGTCCCGGCTGCAGGGGTTCGAGCTCTCAACCATCGACACCAACCCCCATGAATGTCGCCCTAACCACTTGGTCATGTTAAATCTAGTTCTTACCTTAAATATAGCTTCCTTTGATCTGTTTTGTCAGTAACTAAATTATCCGTACATTAGATTATCATTCCATTGTATCACATTCACCGCTGACTATATTTCAACAACAACAATGAATACATATCAAGATAGAATGAGCAAGGGATCAGGATCATTATCTTAAGTTTTTACAATGGATTTTGCTGCCAGTGTCAACAGTGAACTTGTATGCATTGTACATATATATGTTAAGTGGGTTTACAATGTATAAATGGCTGAGGTCACTGAACTACGTCATAATATGAGTTGAAGAGTCACAGGGAAACACAACATTAGCCTTCCTTAAAATATAGTACGTGTAGTTAACATTCTCACGCATCATTGATAAATACATGTAAGGTGGGCTAGAACACATTCAACAATGTAATTAAGTAAAAATTAAGAAGCCGATCTACTTGATATTTGAATCTTTAGATCCATTGGACATATGGGAAATCGTATATGATAACGGTCTCAACATGGCGAACAATAGCAAGTAACAGTAAAATTTATATAGACAACTGATTTCATCTTTTGTTGTCTTAATTATTTTGGTATGTTCAAACCGCAAAAAATAAGGTTACGTTAATTTTGGAAGCGATTTTCAGCCAGATTTTTAAAGGGGCATTAACTGTGTTTTTTTCCAAAATTTTCCTTTACTACTTAGATTGATATATAATGATAAAAAGAGATATATACAGGCATAGACATTCTTAGATTCCTATATATTTTGTGGAAATTGCTTGCGAAACCCAGGTTTGGCACTTTTTCAATTGTAATTGATTAACTCAACCTTAACATGAATACGACACTTTATTTTCACAAAATATATTTGAAAACAAGAATTTGTATGCCTGTGTATAACTGTTATTTGTTATTGTATATCAAGTACAAGTAGTCAAAGTAGAAAGAATCGAAATAATTTGTCTTTGTAAATACACCTAATCATTAAATGCCACTTTAACACCTTTAAGTTTCCTGTAATGTCCTGAGTAATTCATACAAAAAACTGAGCTGGCATTGTTTGTTTATTTGTTTGATTTCTTTTAATTTTTCCTTTTTTCTATTTTTTATATCTTTAAGGCGTTGTATGCAAGTTTATGTATTTTCATATTGTTATTTCCATTATTGTTTTAATGACATTTTTGTTTTTGTTTGTTGTTTGTTTTTAATTCTCCAGTTTTTGCACACATTATTCGTCAAGCCTACGATAGATGAAGTAAAAGTCAATGGTCTTTCGGTTGGTGCTTAAAGGGGCATTGGCTGTGTTTACCAAAAAAAAACCCAAGAAATTTCGGTTTTTTTTCTACTTTCAATTCTTGTACTTCAGTTATAACATATAAGAGCTTTACACAACCATAATTAATATTATACTCCTATATATTTTGTGAAACTAAAGTCAGGTCCAATGCTGTATGCATATACAAATATAAAGATTGAATTAATTAATTGCAAGTGAATAATTGCCAAACCCTCTCAAGAAATGTTTACAAATATATAGGAATTTAAGAATGTTTATGCCAGTTTATATCTCATTTTTGGTTAATGTAGATCAATTTCATTCACAATACCAAAGTTACAAGTCTATCAAGGTAAACTGGCACATGTTTACAAGCACAGCGTAACAGGGATAAAGGCTTCTTGTTAATATAGAATATTCGAGCTTCAGTAATACATGGAATCCGTGCAAGTCAATAGTTTTATCTGTACAACAGGGCATCGTTTCACAAAGCATTCTTAAGCCTACATGCCGTCGTACCTCTACCGTTAATAAACCTTAGGTTTTACAGCTGTTTCACAAAGTCGTCGTAAGTTTCGATGATCTTATATAAAATGGAGTAACTTACTACAGCTATACCCAGTCGTATCTTGATTGTAGCGTTACGTTTCGGAATTTTGGATGCAATTTAATTAGACTCAGGAATTCAGAATTAATATTATTCTTAAAAGGAAAATTGTATTAATTTTTTAAAGAAAAAATATAAAGCTATTGCCATTTTTTTTTTCGAGGATTCATTTCTTATTATTTTATTCCTTCTAAATGTCATTAATGGTACTGTAGAAATTGGACCATACCAAGGATAAGAAGACAATTTTCGTATATCAAAAGCTTTTATATATATATATATATATATATATATATATATATATATATATATATATATATATATATATATATATATATATATATATATATATACACGCTACAACTAGATCTCTTTGAAATAGTACATACGTGTAATACAGTTGGATAAATTCACAAATATTTAAATATTTAAATATTTGTGAACACATACATCTTCTTTACATATTTCTATACAAAAAATAGAACTATTGGTGGATTATTTAATTTTGCTTTAGCAAGTCATTTCTTTTCAATCCCAACTACTCGTTCTTGTTAAGAAAATTCTATAGAGCTGATACAAACAATTAAAATAATTTCGAAGAGCGGAGCAAGGCAAGACCGTTTTGCGGAAATTTGCTATTTATATTGCTACTTTTGATACAACAAATTAAATGTTTGCACTTATTTTGTCAACTTTACGTAGCGCACCCTCGCTGTGCAACCACCTGAATCCCGCCCTTGTCACTGTACACAATGAAAATTAATTGTTGGATTTAGTGTGAGGAATAATTTTGTAGGGGGTTCGGGATTTACTCGCATTTCAGACCACTTGACATTTGGAAGTCCGTAAACGCATTTTCTGTGTCTATACGTGAAACCCTTGTCGGAAATTTGCTAATAAATCACACTATTTTGTAGACTTGGAAGCATAGCAAGTAAACTAAATGGAATAAGATTATCAACTCCAAATCTGAAAATGTTTTAAATATAAAGTATGGCACACAAGTAGAAGTACTCTAATGGTTATACAATGTATATTTTTCCGTTTATGTATTGCTTCAACAAAACATATTTACAAATCTGGTTTTCAGAATTAACTGCATTAATTTGACAGACTGATTATATACCAAACTAAATTATTTAGGCAAACACAATTCTTACAAGAGCAAAACAAATCTAAAATTTGATTTCCTTTCTTCAAAAGTCAGTTTTAAAGGACGTGTGCGCCCACATCCCTCTAAATGCACCAATAGTTAAATACTAGAGAATTCCGTTTTAAGATACACTTACGATCAACTTTGTATTCCTTTACGACGCATTTGTGAAACACCTGTAATCTGAACGTAAGGCTGCACGTAAACAGATCGTAAAATGATGCAATGATATTAAATTAACAGGGTTTTGTGAAACGGTATGTTTTTGGAGAATAGACCGTTGATATTGTTTTGGTTTTTGAAAAAATACGGATGTGCCACTTTACGTTGGTAGACCTGTAGAAGTTTACAAGTGTCCAAAACAATATCAGTTTTACAAGAGGCCAAAACAAATGCACAAGACGAATGTTTCTATCTATATAACTAAACCAGTTGAGCTAGAAAGGAAATAATTTAAAAAAAAGAAAAAAGCTTATGCCCCTTTAAAACATAAAATTGCATAATACGACAGGCGTGTATCGTCAACACATTAACATAAGTTCATTGAAAAGGTGAAACCTCGTTGCACATCTTTTATAGCTTTTGATTTTTCCATAAAAGTAAATATTATTCGCGAGACGAAAAATAAAAATTTGACAAAATTATTTTTTAATAAAAATCCCACTCTAAAGTTGCATGGTATTTTCAAATTATATAAATTTGGATGTCTGAGTGGTATACTGACAGAGGACCAATTCTCGCGGTAGAATCTACTGTTCCTGTTTTCAAGAAGTAACAATTTCCTAAATCTGACCCTATACTTCTATCGATTGAGGTATGACACACATGTTTCAGAGGAATCCATTCACGTGCGCAATAAAAGGAAGAGCGACTGGTGCATTAATCATTATGCTCCCGTTTTGAGCATCGATGTTTCAATTTCAAAAGAAACATAGTTTCAAATTACAATTGAAATCTAATTCGACTGATTCTATTTTTAGAATTTTAAGATTTATTTACATTTCGAGTATATGAGAAACAGAGATGAAATAATCGCAAAACACTTTACATTTTCATTTCAGCTATGAAAGCCAATGCATTCGTTTATTCTAGTTGAATTGATTTCTTGAATCTGTCTAACAATGACAGTCAGCATGTCAACCATTTTGACACTATCATATATTTGTATAGAATTGAGAGTTCATGTCCCCGTTTTAAACACAGCTACAAACGTTTCATAGTCATCGAGGAACATTAGCTGTGTTTTTATTTTCATTGTTTCCATTTTTACTACTTAGATTATTATAAAACATCTCAGACACCAAACTGTAAATCGTTAGGATGTCCAGGATATAGGTACAAATCCGGTAAAAATGGACAAACACGGACCTCTGGAAACCAAGAGGTGGGATCAGGTGCCATGGAGGAGTAAGCATCCCCTGTCGACCAGTCACACCCGCCGTGAGTCCAGAGTCAAGTCCAAGAGAAATACGTGAGGAACGAATCCTCGTCACAATTGGTACAGACGTCAGACATTATCCCAACGAAAAGGCAACTCAGTATTTCACCTAATGAAACAGAGTAATCACAAACAAGACTATCATACCGACCGTAAAACTTGCGGGTTGACATCAAACTCGGTTTTTATATCCTGTGCCAATAATTTGTCAGTGAGTAGTTTACATCTGTAAATGGAATGTTCATATATTGAACACGCCTGGCATATCGGATCACTTGTGAAATATAAACTCCATATGCGGGTGACTGTGGAATATTACTACTTAGATGTGGAAAATTTACGATGGGAAAGCCGAAATCGTCGTGTTTGTCGTATAACTAAGTTGCCAATTTCCCGTCTGTGTCTATAGTAAGTAAAATGTCTAAGTATGAAGCGTGTGTGCTTGATTCTCTTGCATCTTTAATTTCTAGTTCGCTGGGATATAACACATTGACATATGAAAATTGACAAAACGTCGTCGATATATCTAAATGTCACATCAAAGGACACCGTTAGCTTTTTCGTCTTTTGATTCAGCAGTTTCTGAATATAGTCTACTTTGTATGAATAAAGGAACAGATCGGCCAATAAAGGGATACAATTGGTTTCCATAGTAATGTCGACAGTTTGTTGAAAGACCACATTACAAATATTACTTAAATATATTGATATAAGTGTTTTCAGAAAATGCATATTTGACACATGTAGGCTGGGATGAAGCCTTAAAATAAGTCATTTTGTCGTCGTTTTTATCACCTAAGTTGCAATTCATTCACTTTTACCATACTTTTAAACAGTGAGGGTCTCTATGAAAGGGGTACCTGTTGGGGGTCCACAATGTGCAAATTTAATAGTATGCCTCTACACACATTATTATGCATTTGTTTGCATATGAGATCTCTTAATTTTATCTGTAATTTTTTTATTACACTAGAACTAATATTTTATCATTTATTGGTCAAAATTCCATCTGTACTTGAAAATTCAAGTATACCCCCACCCTCTCCTACAAACATGCACATGTCGATTATAAAAAATCATATAGTTTATGGTTATACATAGTGACTAATTTTAGCAAAATATTTTGGAAATGACCTATTGTAAATTTTAACCCATTTCGAATTAAAATCAGACCTTTTTGAGGTAAAGACATTTTCTTCTTTTGAGGGCAAAATACATATTGGACCATGTCATTTTACTCGTATGTATTTTGTACCTTTAGTTGTACATATGTACTGTATCTGAAGGGTAAGAACCATCATCTCATTTTAAAGGCATTTCACATTTAAGTCTCATCAGGTTTTCATCATGTATACACTGTCAGATAAAAAACATTTGTTTAAAGACCCCATTACAAATAATTACATTGTGGTTAGGTCATATTGTGTTAAATTTGGGTAATAGATAATTGTAAGTAAAAAACATTTCTGTAGAAATAGGGCGCTTTAAACATTTTTTTCATAATCTATCAACATTTTAACATATTTCAACTTAAATCCAGAAATATTGTCCAATAAGAGATTTTTATAATTAAATACTCAGAATGGTAAAGTTGGACAAAAAATATCAATTATATTTTTTTCTGTATTTACTCATCGAATATTCAATTCAAGTTGCATGTTTTCAAAAGTTTTCTAAATATTCAGATATAATCACTTTTTTCAACCCTCCCCCCCCCCCCCCCTCCAGCAGAATGTCACTTAACACTCTCTTATAAATTCACCTGATATACTTTTACTGAAACTTAGTATAATTAAAATTTGACTTAGTTTTTCATCTGAAACAGAACTTAAATATGTCATATCCTTTTAAAAGCAATTTGACAATTTGCACCATTTATCTCAAAAGTCCTTACTATCTGCCCTCTGTATTTAATGAGTTATCATGAGACTGTAATTAAGGGATGAAACAAAACATGGACATTTGAAAATGGATTACATAACATATTTTAGAACACAATTTTGAAATATTGTAAGGGTATCCCCCCCCCAGAAGTTTTAACTCTTATTAAGTGCACTTGTCAATAAAAGCAATTTGATGATATAAAAAATGACAAGGTTTACAAGTGAGCATTCAAAATTCTTCTTTACTTCTGTAATTGGTTCCAGATTAAACGATCCAAGTTTTTGTGAAGATAAATGGTATAACTTTTTTCCATTATTAAGGGGGGTCCGTCTACCCTTTTTGCTTCATGGTCAATATTGGTATAAGTATGAAATCATTTAAAATAATGAAGTGTATGTGTTACATACATTACAAAGAAAAACAGAAAACTTCTTCATATAATGTATTTATTTGTTAATATCAATGAATGGGATTGAGAGGTAGGGGTGTTTATAGACTGTGTTTCTCTTCAGGTTGGGTTCCCATCCTCATTATTAAGGGGGCTTGGTGTTCATTAATGAGATTTCCAAAAAATGCAAAATGACCATTTTTTGTGTTTTGGATTAATCTATAGAAAAACACCTGCTTTGTTTACAACATGGGCGACATTTTGGACCCCAAGTTGTCGGAGGGTAAAATGAGCCCAGAGATCTGATTGGTCAAAATGAAAAAATTAGTTTTGCCATTAATAAGTGAAATTAAGGTGATAAAAAAGATACATGAATATTGGTAGTACTTTGGAAATTATAGGGTTGACGGATGGGAAGGGAGGGGTCATATGAGAATAGATATTTTCCTTTGGTGCATACTACGAGTTGTAAACAAGTGAAATTTGAAGTAGAAATGCAACGGCAACCCTATACTTTTGATTGCATATTTTGTTATCAAAAATATTGATCTTTCAGCACAGGGTAGACCCAGATTTAATAAACATGGGAGTGACAGTGACCTGAAGTTTTGTAAATTAGCATTGAGGCCTATGGGAAAATATTTGGTGGTGTCTGTCCTTTCATATCAACTTCAGTGTATTTATGTGTAGAATCAGAATGGTGTTGGACAAAATAAGTATTATCGATATTCAATTAAAAAACGAGATATAAATAGGCAGACAATCTTTAAAATTCCTATATATTTTGTGAAACTTAATTTAGCATTTTTCAATTGCAATTGATTATCTCAACCTTACTATTTGTATATGAATATGACACAATATTTAGGAAAATAAGACTTTTTATTCCTGTGTATAACTCTTATTAGTCATTGTACATCAAGTACAAGTAGTAATTCGAAAGAAGATATGGAGAAATGATTAATCGTTATTTTGTTGTGTCTTTTCGATAAGAGAATATTTTCATTATAATCTGTCATACATGTCCTTCTTATATCTTCCTATTATGTTTTATCGCGCATAAATATTCATACATGTTTGTCTGATATGCCAACTGCGATTGTACCAAATATCTACAATATGAAATGACCACGTGATAATGTAACTTCTCTGTAATTCTGGGAGCATGTACTCATAATATAGATTTCTGATACGGCAAGCTTCACGAGATTTCTGTGTTGTTATGCGCTAGGTGCACAGAATGATTACGTTAAGTAAGCACGATCAGTAATACTCTTATCAGTGTTATTTCAATGTCTGTATGTTGCTTTCTCTAAATTGTAGACTCGTTCAGGTCAAGACTACCCGCTGGTGATACGGATTTAACAATATAATCAAAGTACCGGAACAAGTAATAGGACGAATGATACAACTTTGATTATGTAATAATGTCTTACTAATGTGAGAACAGCACGTGCTGGAGTGCACAGAGAAACGTGTATGTCATTACTTTCGTTATTTTCTTACTCAAAAAAGTTGTGATTTAATTTTCCATTACTTGGTCGGCACGGAAGCGAACTTAGTTAGAAAGTGTAATATTTAATATAATTAGACATTGCCTATGGGAGGACACAGTTCAGAATGAATGTTCCATATATTTTAGTTTTACGTCGTATAGTATCATACACAGTAGGAAGCGAAAACCGCAAAATGAATGAGTTTCATAGTCCGGTTAAAAAGGCAACATTGACAATTACCTATGATTCATGAAAACCATGGCGGTAAATTCAGTAATGGCTTTTTCCACATGTGTGTGAAGTTTGCAAAGCAATCCCCCATCGACAATCGACATTCAATGTCTAGCCGAACAATCAACATTCATCTCTACATTCGAGGATAGTACTATACGGCAAGCATAATAACGAATAATTACGAACGTCTAGCTAGACAATCAACATTCATCTCGACATTCGATGTAAGGACTATATGGCAAGCATAATAACGGAATTTTCCGAATGTCTAGCTACTTAATTATTCTCATGTGAATTATATTGTTCAAACCTATCATTTAAAGTAAAAGAAACTGATTTATAGTATCCAATTTATTCAAGAAAATTTATAAATTCAAATTGCAGGTATTCCACGATCAGCAATTTCGGTTTAGGTAATGACTACACCCAGACACCAACGTCACCAAATCACATCGATAATAGCACTCGATGTCAACGTTCCACAATTTGTACTGTTTGGTATAAGAACTAATTATTTGTTTGCAATTACTTTCACTAAATGGAGTGTTGAATTGCCTTACCGGTTGCGGTTGTTTAATATTCTGTTACTATTGTGAGGAGGATTCATTCCTCACTCTATTTTAATTTTACTGTTGAATCACGACGGTGTGACCCATCAACAACGGATGTTTATTCCTCCACGACACCTGATCGCACCTCTGTATTATCAGCGGTCCATGTTCTCTAATATTCACTAAATTTGTATACTGCATCCTTGACATCCTGAAAATTTGTGATTTGTAAATATTGTATGTTTTATAATGTCTATAGGTCTAAATATTCACATTTTGTTCTGTTGCATTACTGTGATTAAACTATAACCAATAGTAATGACTGTTTTGTAACAGAAAAGAAATTTTACATTTTGTTGTTTTGCTTGATTATTTAAGTATAAAGATATTTATAGGTAAAAATAAAAACCACCAGATGGATGTACAAATTGACGATTAATCGTGCATCTGATATTTTTAGACGTTTCACCATAACTATAACATGCCAAAATCACATAAATGAAATGAACTTCTTTTTTCTCCTAGTTTTTCTCCATTTCTATCATGATCAGTTTATCCTAATCTTTCACCAGTTGAATATAATTTTGACGTCGCTTTTTAATTAACTACAGAAAAACCCGTCTTAACTGAGGACAACTATGTTTACCTGTGCTAAAATCACATTTATACTGATTAATGTGATTTTTGGCGCTGATATACATTATGTATATTTTTCTTCTTCCAGTTTATGCGGGTACTTAGATGGAAAAAAGTTTAACTGAAGAGAAACTAGGTTAAACTTAGGAAACTTTAACTCTCTAATCCAATTTTGCATGTCATACATACGTCATCAACACTGTCGTCATCAATACAATCACTATCATGGTGTAACACCATCCTCAAAATTTTTTCAGTTATATGGTGTTGGTCATTTTTTTAGTGGTTGAAGAGAGACCCGGTACCCGAGAAGAGATCACCGGCCTTCTGCAAAAACTTTCTCATAATATCACCTTAGAATCCAGCGGCGCTTTAGCCTGCGCTGACCAAAACTGTGAGACCTTTTAATTTAAGGCGCGGAGCTCTAACCACTCGGCCACGATCATTACATTTGACCTACAATATTTATCTACATCAGTTAATTCAGTTTATAATTTTATTATTTTATACATTTTATATACTATAGACACAAACGGGAAATTAGCAACTAGGCTATACGACAATCGCGACGACTTCGGATTTCCCATCTTAAATTTTTCAGATTTAAATAGCAATATCCAAGATCATGTGCATATGGCGTTTGTATTTCACAAATGATCCAAGATGCCAAGGTGTGTTCAGCATTTATATACAGAGGTAAACTACTCACTGACAAATTATTATTAATATATATATATGACCTGTACATTCTGAAAATTAAACTACTCACTGACAAATTATTATTAATATATATATATGACCTGTACATTCTGAAAATTAATATTTTGGTATATGAGATTTTTATATTATATGGTGTCGGTCATTTTTCTAATGTTTGAACAGAGACCCGGTTACAATATACCCGAGAAGACACCAGAGGCCTTCCGCATGTAAACTTGCAGACTTTTTCGCAATATCAGCTTAGGTTCCAGTGGGGCTTTAACCTGCGAGAGGTCAGATACTTCATGGTTCAAAGCACCTTATCACTAGGCCACGGAAGCCTTTCATCACATTCGACCTACAAAATCCATATACCAACAATTTCTAAATGTTCTGTCAAAAATTGTACAACATGTCATATATTAATAACGGATCAAGTGTTCACCAGCAATCTAACAAATAAGCATTATAACACCAGAAGCTGGGATCATCTAGACTGCAAATCATCTAACGTTGTTTACGGAATTGAGTGTACCTTGTGTGGTTTGATTGATGTTGGCGAAACTAAGGGGCCCTTAAATAAAAGAGTATCTGGTCATCGATTCGAGATTAATAATGGGGGTAACCAGATACTCTATCGACATTTCAACTCTCCTGACCATTCCATCTTGTCTATGAGAGTGCGTATAATTGAAAAAATATACCACTGGACCAACAATCCCACCTTGAGTACCCCCTTCCGTAGACAACGTGAAGAATTTTGAATTAAACAGCTTGGCACTGCATATCCCTATGCATGTAACGATAATATCCAAAGTGTAGGCAATCTATCAAACCCACTGTGTAATGGTATTAATGTGATGGAACTTATTAATTCTAACGTAAGACGTAAACGAAGTCACGGACATCGTTCATACAACTGAACCTACATACATGATGTCACTTTTTCATCACTTTTACCTTACGTTAACAAAAAATTGGGTCTTCATCACATTCGCAGCAAACTTTATTCTGTTCCTTTTACAAATCTCAATAAACTTTTTCAAGAAGCAAGAATGAACCCCTTCACGGATTCTTCAACCCCAGAATACATACTGAACTCCATTATAATGGACATCGCTTATCACAGACTGTTTAAGCCTGCACGCCTCACAAACGATGACTGTTCTGAACAGAAACGTCTTTTCCTTAAACTTAAATTCACAAATAAAGGCATAGACGCTTTAAACATTGGCAATGTTCTAAATCACAAAAAAATTCAGTCCTGTATTCCACCATATTTTAAACTGAAGCTCACGCCTTGCATTTCATACAGCTATATGCCTAGTATCGCATCCAAGCTATTCAATTACAAACAGGTTTTGCAGTGCCTAGACATCAACCATCTTCTACACAACACTGTCATATGTTCATGTGCTTCATCTCCGTTCAAATACAATACTATCGGGAATGTCTTTACCGGCGACGTTTCTGTTGTTGAAAATGAAAGCCTCAATAATCTTATTTTAAGGGGCCCTAAATACCGGGAAGCCCATTCCTTTAATTGGCGTCAGAATTTCAGTTTAGTTATGGATTCCGTCGAAGATTACGCCAGACGATGGGCCAAACATGAAGACGTAGAACCAGACACTTTGTCTGAATGGCTAAAAGCCATACAATGGTTGATAAAATCTCGTATTCGAAAACTTAAAGGGACTATGAAAACACGTTATCCCTCTGTATTTAATGATCCAGAAGTAGTAACTGAACTGGATAGGTTACATGACCAATATGTACAGGTACCAGCAGACAAAGCCTCAAATAATATAGTTTTTATTTGTAAGGCATATACTAAAATTGTTTATTAGAAGAACTTGGGTTTAATACGAATTCTAGAAATCCTACATACACACGTAGCTCACTTTCAAAGGACGAGATCCTTCAAAAGCACGTGTCCGTATTACGCTCATTTGATATACCTACAACGGATACCGATTTCGAGCTACCACATTTATACTGGATACCTAAACTTCATAAAACCCCATATAAGCAAAGATACATAGCAGGATCCAGCAAATGTTCTACCAAACCTTTATCTTTACTCCTTACCAAGATATTGCCAGCCATTAAGGAGAAACTTCAACAATACTGTACAGTTGCTTATTCCAGAAACGGAATAAAGCAGATGTGGATACTTAAAAATTCTAAACAACTTTTAGAAAATTTGAAGGCACACAATTTTTCTCGAATTCACAGTATCAAAACTTATGACTTCTCTACTCTTTACACTACTATTCATCATAAAGAATTAAATGAAAGACTTTTCAGCATCATAGACAACTGCTTTTTCACTAAAGGTGGTACCCGAAAATTTAAATATCTAGTGATTAGCTATCAGGATACTTATTTCGTCAAACACCACTCTGATTCTACACATAAATATACTGAAGTTGATATAAAAAACATGCTGGAATTTCTAATAGACAATATATTTTGAATGTTCGGAGACGTGGTCTTTCAACAAACTGTCGGCATTCCTATGGGAACCAATTGTGCTCCTTTATTGGTCGACCTGTTCCTTTATTCATACGAAGCAGACTTCATTCAGAAACTGCTGAATCAAAAGAAGAAAAAGTTAGCGGTGTCCTTTAATTTGACATTTAGATATATCGACGACGTTTTGTCAATTAATAATGACAATTTTCATACATATGTCAATGCGATATATCCCAGCGAACTAGAAATTAAAGATACAACAGAATCAAGCACACACGCTTCATACTTAGATATTTTACTTAATATAAACACAGACGGGAAATTAGCAACTAAGCTTTACGATAAACGCGACGATTTCGGCTTTCCCATCGTAATTTTTCCACATTTAAGTAGTAATATCCCTCAGTCACCCGCATATGGAGTTTATATTTCACAAATGATCCGATATGCCAGGGCGTGCACAACATATGAAGATTTCATATACAGAGGTAAACTACTCACTGACAAATTATTGACACAGGGATATCGAAAACCGCGTTTAATGTCAACGTTCAGCAAATTTTACGGTCGGTATAATAGTCTTGTTTGCGACTTCTCTGTTTCACTAAGTGAAATGTTGAGTTACCTTTTCGTTGGCGGTTGTTGAGACGTCTGTTCCAGTTGTGACGAGGATACACTCCTCACTTGTTTCATTGAACTTGACTGTGGACTCACGGCGGGTGTGACCGGTCGACAGGGGATGCTTACTCCTCCATGACACCTGATCCCACCTCTTGGTTTCCAGAGGTCCGTGTTTGTCCATTTTTACCGGATTTGTATCTATGTCCTGGACATTCTATTGATTTATACTTTGGTATCTGAAATTTTTATACTTCAGTTAATAATTTAGATTTATATTTATTTGGATATTTTATGTCATTACGTTTTTCCAACACAGATGCACAAAACCACGTATAAACGTATCAAACCCTCACCATCGCAAATTTTACTGTTTTGAAAATCCGATTGTTTAATTTACAAATCAACAGGTGAATTTGACGAAAGATCTTGGCCTAATTTCAACCTGGTAGTTATGAATTTGCAACATCCGTCATTTAACACCGATATAGTGCGATAAGATTCACCGAGACATTAAGATTGCTGGAAAACATTTAATCTTGTTGATCTGTGAAGTTTTTGTCTGCCATTTCCCAGACTATTTTAGATTCAAGCGTAACCTTGAACGACCATTTCTCGCTGATGAGTCAGTATCTAACGATGATGATCGACATTACGTAGAACAAAATCCGTACACATTTTTTCGAGAAAGTGATCCTTGAAGATAAAACATATTTCATTCACGTCAGAATGTTGCGGTTAGATATAACAGTAATCGTTTTACCGAGTTTTTGCTAAGAATCATTTTATCAAATCGCGTCTACGTTTTCCGTGTCAATGTTTTCTTTTTCAAGATGGAAGATGCAGGGAGGGTTGTTTTAGTTTGTTTCTTGTCTGCCAACAACTGTCCCTTCAATAAAACAAAAGGTCTTTGAATTAAGATTTTGTGTTCTTTACTTTGTCATGAAAACGAAATTTTAAAAGCAGACCTCAGATTGTTTGGCTTTTGAAATATTTTAAGCATCTACTCAGACTTTAATCAAAGGAAAACCTATTTCACAATTCTACATGGGTTTTATCCAGTGTAAAAATATAAGTTTGATAAGAATACTGAATACAAAAAATATTCATATTTCAACAGACGTAAGCGTTATAATAATCGTGTAACATTTCAACAGACGTAAGCGTTATAGTAATCGTGTAACATTTCAACAGACGTAAGCGTTATAATAATCGTGTAACATTTCAACAGACGTAAGCGTTATAGTAATCGTGTAACATTTCAACAGACGTAAGCGTTATAATAATCGTGTAACATTTCAACAGACATAAGCGTTATAATAATCGTGTAACATTTCAACAGACGTAAGCATTATAATAATTGTGTAACATTTCAACAGACGTAAGCGTTATAATAATCGTGTAACATTTCAACAGACGTAAGCGTTATAATAATCGTGTAACATTTCAATAGGCGTAAGCATTATAATAATCGTGAAATGTAACTTTATTTTAACACTTTGTCGGTATTACAAGCAGAGATTTAAGTTCATTGTCTTATATACCAACACTGCAATTCTAAACTATTCAAAAGCTAACGTAGTCAACTTTTACAGTTGTCACGTGTCCGTATTATAATTATTTGATGTATCTACAACCGATACTGATTTTGAGCTGCCTTATTAATATTGGATACCTAAACGTCATAAAACACCATATAAGCAGAGGCACATAGAAGAATCCAGCAAATATTCTACCAAACATTTATCTTTACTCCTTACCAAGATACTGACAGGCGTTAAGGAAACTCTTCAGCAATACCGTACAGTTGATTATTCCAGAAGCGATGTATATCAGATGTGGGTTCTTAAAAATTCTAAACAACTTTTAGAGAATTTGAAAGCACACAATTTTTCTCAAATTCACAGTATCAAAACGTACGACTTCTATAGTCTTTACTCAACAATTCCTCATAAAAAAATTAAAGAAAGATTTTTTTCATCAAAGACTTTTTTTCTTACTAAAACTGGTACCCGGAAATTTAAATAACTAGATACATATTTTGTCAGACACCACTCTGATTCTATGTATAAATGCCCTGAAGTTGATCTAAAAACATGCTGGGAATTCTTGTAGACAATATATTTGTCATGTTCAGAGAAATGTCGATGTTCCATTGGGGACCAAATTGTGCCAGTTTATTGGCAGACCTGTTCCTTTATTCATACGAAGCAGACTTTATTTAGAAACTGCTGAATCAAAAGAAAAAAAAAATAAGCGGTGTCCTTTAATTTGACATTGAGATATATCGACGACGTTTTGTAAATTAATACGGACAATTTTTTACATATGTCAATGCGATATATCACAGTGAACAGAATCAAGCACACACGCTTCATACTTAGACATTGTACTTACAATAGACACAGAGGGGAAATTGGCAACTATACGACAAACGCGACGATTTCAGCTTTCCCATTGTAAATTTTCCACATTTAAGTAATAATATCCCACAGTAACCCGCATATGGGTTTATATTTCACAAATGATCCGATATGCCAGGGCGTGTTCAACGGATGAACAATTCATATACAGATGTAAACTACTCACTGACAAATCATTGACACAGAGATATCCAAAACCGTGTTTGGTGTCAACGTTCCACAAATTTTACGGTCGGTATAATAGTCTTCTGTGCGACAACTTAGTTAAACAGTGATAAATCAACTACAGTGTGCTCTAGATTGTTATCAGCAGTCTTTAAGGTAGCTCAGAAAATGGTATATTGTAGGGAATACCGTTTTCAGTTTTAAACAAATCTTGTGTTTGTTTGATATTACAAACAGAATACTAAGGTTTAAGTTTGACAAAAAATCTAAATATGACGTTTTCAGCTAAGCTCGAACCTAAATAGTAGAATAGTAGTAAAATGTCTCAGTATAAAGCGTGTGTGCTTAACCGATCAACCCTATAGACAATAAAATTGTACTAAACAATACAAAAGAGCATATTATCTATATTCGTAGGGGGCAAAGGGTTAAGATAATTTCCACATTTCAATAATCTTATTTGTCGCCTACAAACGATGTTCATAGTTCACAGATGATCCCATATGCCAGTACGTGTTCAACATATGAAGAATTCATATACAGATCTAAACTACTCACTGACAAATTATTGACACACGGATATCGAAAACCGTGTTTGGTGTCAACGTTCATCAAATTTTGTGGTCGGTATAAATGTCTTGCTTGCAACTATTCTGTTTCCCTATGTGAAATGTTAAGTTACCTGTTCGATGGCGGTTTTTGAGACGTCTGTACCAATTATGACGATGATTCGTTCCTTATGTATTTCATTTCATTCTGACTGTGGACTCATAGTGAGTGTGACCGGTCGAATGGTGATGCTTACTCCTCCATGACACCTGATCCAAACTCTTGATTTCAAGAGGCCCATGTTTATTCATTTTTTACCGGAGTTGTAGCTAGTATATCCTCGACATCCTAATGATTTATTCCTTGGTATCTGAAACTTTTTATATTGATATGTATTTTAAATACAAATGCTCCAAGCAGTGTTTGATCCTAAACTGAATGCCGAGCCGAACTGTTTCTGAATGTTTGATACCAATACATTGATTTTTTTATTTTTGCTTTATAATCTTATTCTTATTCAACCTTTATTATAAATATAAATTACTTAATTTTCCTCGAATTTACAAAACATAACGACTGTTGTTTGTTTAATAATTCATAAAGGGTAAAAATTTACGATAGTTAAAAAGTGATAAATCAACTACAGTGTTCTCTAGATCGTTATCAGCAGTCTTTAAGGTAGATCAGAAAATGGTATATTGAACGGAATACCAGTTTTAAAAAAAATCTTATGTTTGTTTGATATTACAAACAAAATACCAAGGTTTAAGTTTGACAAAATAAAATGTAAATAAGAAGTTAAGCTCGAATCTAAATAGCAGAACAGTAGTAAAATGCCTCAATATAAAGCGTGTTAGCTTAAACGATCAACCCTATAGACAATAAAAATTGGACTTAACAATACAAAAGAGCATATTATCTAGATTCCTAGGGGGGCAAAGGGTTCAGATAATTTCCACATTTCAGTAATCTTATTTGTCGCCTACAAACGATGTTCATAGTTCACAGATGATCCGATATACCAGTACGTGTTCAACATATGAACATTTCATATACAAAGGTAAATCACTTTCTGACTAGTTGCTGTAACAGGAACAATGGGAATATCATCAAATGTAAAAATTTTCGCAAATTTTATGGTCGGTATAAATAACTTGTTTGTCAGTGCTCTTCAATAAATGAACCATTTGTCTATAACAAGTTGTTTATAAACTTTTAAAATACACAAAATAATTATCTTATCATGTTATACTTGACAAGTCACCCTTCTGAAGAAAATGTGCTTGTTTCCATTGGTCAGTATACGAAAGATATCTAACTTTATGTCCATTATCAGGTGATAGATGTTTTCCGTATCTACCGTTCAATGCGCGTTCACTAAATTTGTGACGTCATACGATTGACATGTGGCCTATATAATTGTAATCATGTAACGGACCAAAGAACTGGCACTGGGTTTGTCTCTGGCAGTGAAAAGGCTTTAAAATAAAGTAACTGTAATTAAGTATGTATCTATCAATTTTCTGTTTAATGTTCAAAAAGGTGACAAATTCGTTATCCACGTTGTCATACGTGCGACACGGTTTCATATCACATGCCGGTGTAAAACCGTATTACCTCTAGATAACAAATAATAATAATCACGTGTGTTATTTACCTTATCTAATCGAATCCCGTGTAAGAACATACTACTGGTCACTTATTCAAACATTTATATAATCTAACTTTTTCACATATTTAATTTAAAAGCCAATACCATTCAAATATAGTTTAAGATTGTTATTTTAAGTCTAGTTTGAACCAATTCCGTCTTGATGCATTTCACGAGCTTTTTTGTAAAAACGAGAAAGATATATAGAAAGACCACTTTTAATTTTCACAATTTACAAAATGTACGGGTAAAAAGCGTTAACGATTAAAGAAAATAAAGAAAACAAAGTATTATGAATATTTTACAAACACGGATCTCTGGGAAATCTCGAGGTGGGATGAAGAGTTTTGGGTGAGTAAGCATTCCCTGCTGACAGGTCATATACTTACCAGCTGCATTTGATAATAACTTTGGAATCTGGTTATCTGATGAAAATTTTGATCTTTTTAAAGAAGATTGGAAAATCTTCAAATAAATCACTGTGTTTATATATTTACATCAACAGAAAACATATAAATGACATTTCTATAAAACGAAAATTGCATGTCCACGTAAAGCAAGAAAGATTACTAAGACGCTTACTGCTCGGTTATTCTGTGTGTGTTTATTTTAAGCAATATAAACCGTCAAAACGATTATTTTTGTCAATTAAATTTAACCAAAAATCTGATAAAATGTGTATATATTTATACATTATTTTACTTGTTAAAGATTGGAAAAGAAGTTCGCTTGAAGTTGTATGTTAATATTATTTTGGGGTACCTATAGGTTTCCAACTGAACATCCTTATACAATGAGATTTCTGATAAACTTCTTCCACAAATCAAATGCGCATGCGTAACGTATCCAGTACATGGACATTGTCAGAAACCAGAAAGCCAGCTATGGCTGATTCAGTTAGAAAACATCTGTATACGAAAGTAGATTCAAAGAGTAAAAAGAATACAATAGATATGGTTGGATATTAACAACAAATCGCCTATGCTTCTTTGACACTCGTAAATCTTCATAAAATTTACCGAAAATTAATTAGTACCGGTCACATTCTTGGCGGATTTAAACGAACGGTTATAACGGACTTTGTTTATTGTACTTATACGCATGCATTTGTTGTTTTAACCTCTAGGTGATATCTTTGGGATAATTATGGAATAAAATATTGCATAAAATTTGCCTGTAAATTTTGTCACCGACGACAGATGATATTGCTTTAAAGAACATTGAATCGGTTCCCGATTATTTAATTTGTAGATGATATTAAGATCAATGGATTTATTAACATTGGCAAGGCATCTCTTCTTTCTAGTTATTCTAGTTAGAGTTTAACTATGTTAAAACAAATATTAATACTCAAACTATTCCAGCGATTTCCATTATTTCATTTTTCCAATATCCATTTATTATGGAAAAGTAAAGGACTTACCTGATAACACTTACATTTGGGTTGTGTTTTGTCTTCAGAAATCTCTTCATGCTACATCACTTTGGCAAGGATTGTGGTGATTTCTTTTATGTTATTTTCTTCTATCAAGATTACTTTGGAGATGTCCAGTTGCAGTTCATGGTAGCGATGAAGTTGATATACATATCATTTCCATTCATCATGAGGACTTTGGGATACATTTTCACTTATCAAATTCAATAATAAATTCTCCAAACTGTAAAATAGATGTTTATTGTCAGTATGGGTAGAATGGCGCCCACTTTATATCATTCGTTAAATTTACATATCATAGTTTTCAAATTAAAAAAAAAACAAATGATAAAATCGAATATCCCGCCTTATATGTGATCAGTCAAGGTAGAACAATAATTGAAATACCTTGGTGTGACGTCATGTTATAAATGAGGTTATATCGTTTATTTTACGTCATGAACATTGAGTCTATGGGAGACTGCTGCGGGAAATGTAAAAATAAATACATAGATACAAAATTACAGAAAATATTATTATTATTATTATTATTATTATTATTATTTAATTATTATTATTATTATTATTATTATCATTATTACTATTGTAAACATTTTAGATTAAAATATAGATTAAATTAAATGTACATTTTACATAAGTAGTGTTTTAAGTGACATTTAATTAATATATTTTAATAAATTTTATGAAAAATTTAGATACTTTCATAAAACTACAGTTTCTAAGTTTTGTATTAATCAGAAAAAATGTGAAAAAATTGCCGATACATTCATTAAATACACGGTGGCAGTTTTATAATAATAAAGAAGAAATATCAGTGTCAATGCATCTAGGTAACGACTGAATTTTACTCAGTTATACTGGCAATTTTTGTTTAACGCAACATTGGATCATGCAAATTATTGCAGACTTAAAGCCATAACTATTATGCATTACAGACAATTTTCCTATACAAGAGCGCTTAGCGTTTGAATCGATTGCCGGTGTCTTACATGTCGGATTATTTAACCAGAATAATGCCTTAGTATCATGGTTCATATCTGATTGACAACATAGCTCTATACGAACATATCTTTTAAAGTCTTCAACTAAAATTTCTAGCTCAACTAAACCGATCATTAGAGTGAGAATATTTAATCACCTGTCTTTCCGATGACCTTTCCTATTTTTTCGCGACTTTTTCTCCAAAACCGCTAAAGAGATTTTCAAGACAATTTACAAGAAGCAAATAGGCCAGGAGACGTCATAATGTTCGATTTCATGATCGAAATGTGTTGTATATAATCATAATAACACTGTGTCGTATTCACTGGAATTCTGCACTAGCGTAAGTAAAAACATATTTCTAAATGACAATGAAATCGACAATATTTAATAAACTTAAGGGTTCATTTACATAGATGAATTCATTTATGCCATCTCGTAGCGTTGCCTTTTCGATGTATCTGATTTTGACTACATACAGGTTTACATTTTTAATTATTAAGCATTTTTTTTTCTTTTAAGGGTTAGACTCACTGATCTTTTCTCTCTCTCTCCCTCTCTCTCTATCTCTCTCTCTCTCAACCATTTGAATGATCGTTATTCTGTAAACATTTTCTATACCACTTTTTTTTCTTATCAAGTTAGTCTTGTACCAGTGTTTTCCATGTTGAATGTAGATCAAAGGGGTAGAATATTACCAATTATAAAATGTATATAAAAACTGCGATGGTTCTGTGCTAGTAATGAGACTCCACATTCAGTTCTAGTAATGCACCTGATCAACTACACCAGATAGAACTGCAACCAATTAGAGATGTTTCGTTTCCACTTAAGTGAGAAACTTTAATCATGTGTACTTCTTGTAATGAATCTGTGAAATATCAAAAATATCTTTCTGCTATTCCCATCTTTTCTAACTCTAGGTCAACGCAGGTAAAACAAATTGTATGAATGCAACTACTATCTATTTATAGATGATAATTATTCTCCATTTTCTTCTTAGATGATGTATGTGACCTGTTTCGACCGCAATATGAACTTTTACTCAAATTTCACGACAACGTGTTATGTACATCTAAGGGTGTCACTCTAAGTTAGTTATTTTGGATATTATGCTTTTTTAAATATTGACATTAATGATAGATTACGTTTGTAAAATGAAGGTGTACCAATTGATAATTGAAACTACAACTTGAAAGTCCATTAGAATACGACAAATTAGAATTTAATTGTGTTTTCATGTGTATACAGAACAGTTTCTGTAGTTCTATTTGAGCATTTGCTTACTAGACGTGAAATTAACAACCAGGCTATACAACAAATGATTTTGGCTTTTCCATCGTACATTTTCCACATTTAAATAGTAGTATCGCGCAATGTTTTACCAACCGAAATTTTGCGGAACGTTGATATCAAACGCGATTTTAGATATGCCTGTGACAGACTTGTCGGATATCTGTAAAATGTTTACATCGGTATGTGGACTGTTCATTGCTTATATGTTGAACACACCCTGGTATATCGGATCATGTTTATATCTTACAAATGGTTGCTCTCTTTCATACAATCCCTTTGCTGCTCTGAGCTTCATTTCATTTCCCGTCGTTTACAAGTCTTTCTATCTCATGGCGATACTTAAGTCGTACTTCAAACCATATTGGTCAATAATAAGATCCATAGCTACTTATTTCATACTTCAACGTTATCAGTTTATTTTGAGTTATGTTTTTCATTAATTATTTGGTTCTCGCCATCCATTTCCACATGTTTAATGCAAATCAAAAGTACAAGCAATTTCGCTCTAACAACATTGTTCTTATATAAAGCGAAAAATAGAGTTTTACGCCAGTTTGATTGATAAAGCACCATATATGTTGAACGATATTTCAGGAGTAACCGTTGATTTATCATTCTACCTGCCAACAGTTGTTGAAAAGTAGGTTAGTTTTTTAAATAGTTAATATCCTATACCGTACTTTTTGATAACTGCCATGAAGTCGTAAAGTGTGTAATTACATTTTCGTTTTATATTTCAGGACCCAGAACCATAAAACTATTTTCAGCCAAATTGTTTTCTCAACTTCAAGATTGTACTCAAATCTTGAGAATATTTTCAACTTAGGTAAAGTTGTGGACCATCAATAAATTTATAGACAAATTTCTTTCTCAAGTGATAAAATACTTAATTACAGTATGTACTGACTTAAGTAATTCTTGACAGCGAAAATAGTTGCTCCTATGTTTGGATGCCCCTAGGGATAAATAGACGCTAATGCCATAGTCTCCTGTGCCCTGGAGGATTTCGGGACATGTAAAATCCTCTGGCTTTAGAAAACAACGTTGTGCTATTTGAGCGATATAACTTTAGTAAACCGACACTTGTTTTTTCTGTCGACTTGTTTTAGCCATACGATGTTTGTTTACATTAAAATATGGACAGTGTAAATTTAGTCCGGTACATGTGCCCCAGTATATTCCCGAGTCATCTATCTTATCTAATGCTTATACGAAATTACTTGTATCTTGGATATCGCTTATTATATACATTATACATATTATTATTATTTATTATATTATATATATATATATATATATATATATATATATATATATATATATATATATATATATATATATATATATATATATATATATATATATTACTGACTTTGGTCATCCATTTTAAAGACTTTTTGTTGTTTTTCAATATATATATATATATATATATATATATATATATGTGTATATATATATGTGTGTGTGTGTGTGTGTGTGTGTGTGTGTGTGTGTGTGTGTGTGTGTGTGTCCCCCTTTTATGCCATAAAACGTGCTGCCAATTTAATTTTTGTCACTTTTTATACCTCTTGGATGGTTATAAAATAATTCATAATAGATTAGTGTCAGAAAAACATCGAAGTTAAGTGAATCGGGGCATAAATTTTGGACATATGTCCTTGTCTAGTTAAACACTGCCCTTAACACACTTATCTCAATTGAGAAAATTCTTACGTCGTTTTGTCGTCTGCAAGTTTTCACTTTTTACTAATATGAGTAAATTCTTAACTTTTGAGAATAAAATTTATCGGAGAATTTTCTGTGTTTATGGTCTCGAGTTAAGACGTTGCTGTCTTCAAGACACAGAAATTCGTTTTCTTTCTTTTTTTTAATTTATTTTTCTCAAATTTTCACCTATCTTGAAAATAGGTTAAGCTGATAAAGTCACAGTGACATATGGAATATGTTTAAAGCCCAATTTTTACTTGCCAAAGTACCCCCGCTGTCTATCAAACTTTCCGCTATCATACAGATATGCCTGTGTACGCAAAATGATATATGTAAACATTAAACGGAAATATTTGACTGCTATCCAGGTATTTAGTTATCGGTTAAATCTGCAAAATAATTTGTAGTACAGTATTGTCAGAAGTCCTACTGTGTTCATTGTTCATCACAAAAAATACATAAACATTCTTTTTTAAAAATGGTGAAAATAGATGTTTATGGAAGTAATGATAATGTTAAGTTTTTTCAACGTCATGACATTCAGTAGTAATGAGATTATTATTATTATTATTATTATTATTATTATTATTATTGTTGTTGTTGTTGTTGTTGTTGTTGTTGTTGTTGTTGTTTTAATTATTATTATAAAATCCAATGTATAGAAGATATAAAACATATATACATTTCAATTTTCTTATTACTACTGAATGGTATGACGTTGAAAAAACTTGATGAAAAATGTTATGACAAATAATTGCTTTGGTGACCTCAAATTCTAATGACCGACATTGTTCCAACGTCAATTAGTTTTTCTTATGTAAACCGAAGCTGGGGTACATTTAATTGAGAACTACAATTAATGGAGGATACATATGACACGCCCAAATCACACTAAGGAGTTAAACCTATGTTTTTTTATTAGTTAAACCTAGTTTTTCTCAGTAAAACACATTCACTGAATAAAAACTAGGTTTAACTTCACCAAAATCAAATAAATGCCAATTTTGACGCTTTAAACCTACTTTACCTAGTTACACCTTTTATTTGCAGTTAATTCAAATTGCAACACAAACATGGCATTAATATGTCTCGAAATCTGCATTGACCGTAGACAAAGTAAGATAATCTGAGGAAAAACTAAGTTTACTTGGCGAAAAACTAGAATTAAATTAAAAAAATAGGTTTAAGTCATATAATTTATGTGAATTTAGCGTGTGATATATATATATATATATATATATATATATATATATATATATATATATATATATATATATATATATATATATATATCTCTGAAAATGTTAAATATTATTTATTTGTAATAGTATACTACACTTTCTATTTTTAATTTGTGTGCAGTGTAAAAGAGTTAATACAACATTAAATGTCTAATCATTCATGAATAAAGTAGTGAAAATGTTGGCGGGGATAGATTATTGCTATAGCTGTTAACACCTATCACTCTGTGGAACCTCTTAATTTTTATAGCTTTAATTGATAAAGAAACTATATAAAAAAAAATGCCATGAAGCTATGTATTTTGCAGACTTAATACCATGTAACTAATTGTCGTCTTTCACTTCCGAAAGGCCAAGGGTCAGAAAATTTGTAAATATTGAGTGTTTTATTGTTGTTGTTTTTTTTTTTTGTTTTTTTTTTTCGTTTATTTCTAACAAGTTCCTACTTATTTGGTTTATGCAGCATAATTACGTTCGCTAGAATATGTGTTTTAAAGTAATAAAACTGTTATCAGCCTTTTAATGTGGTATAACTCTTAAATAGTGTTCTAACTTGACACGATATTCCAATAGCATTCAATTCTTACAATTCTTTTTTCAAACGCGGATAATTAGATAGTACTTCACTTAGCAACATTATTAATTCTGCTCTAACGGTTAATCTAAAACAGGGGTATATGTAGAATGAACCACAATACGGGACCGTCACTTCATACTCATCTAATAATCTAGTTATCAAATATTCTACATTATCCCCATTCTTCTCAATAATATATAATACAAATCGTGTGTGCCAGAAGTGCATAAGACGTCCTTAGATGTATTGTATACGAAAATTCTAAATCATCTTATTGACGAAGTGTACAGCTTGGAGTAGGTAACATAAATGACCTTTGTCCCATATATTACAACATAAGTGTGATACATATTATCTATATCATACATCTTATATTCTAAATATTTCCCAAATATACTTCCATGTTTTAGGAGAATTTCGTATTTTAATAATATAATGAACTACAAACTATAACTGCATAGGCAATACATACGTATGTCATACAACATACTGTGAGACCTATCTCGAAATTTTCATACCGCTTGGATACTCGATCAGAAAAATTTAATTTCTTCAATGGGCTGTCCAACTAGAAATCGACTGTTTTAAAAGTTTTCGGCATACACAAAATTTGTTGAACTCAATTTACCAAGAGCAATTTATCATGAAATCGTTACAATGTTATTTATCTGCAGAAACTTGCCTGGGTCATTTTGTATTCCTTCTGTATTCCTTTTGTTGTATATTCTTTGTATGATTTATAGGTATTCGCCTATCATCTTTATTTACAACAGTATAGGCTGAGCGATGTTAAATTCAAATTGTTTTTTATACAATTATTTGTGCGTGACATATTTTTTCATTTATTTATTTATTTATTTATTTATTTATCTATTTATTTATTTATTCATTTATTTATTCATTCATTTTTGTTATACACATGTAGTTCAAAGAAGTTTTATCTGAAAATCACGTTATATTTTAACTACCGATATCAAATATAAAACTCGGTTTCTACAACAAACATTATGACATGTATGTTCGCGTAAATTTATAATATTAGGTTCGGTTACCATGATATTCGACATTTTAGTAAATCTAAACCTCATTTAAAATTTCTACTTGTTTGCTTTACCAATCATGATCTCATATTCGTTTTACTTAAATGAGATTTTGCGGAGATTGTTGTACGGATTACACTCATTTACTGCAGCAAACAAATAACTCACAAATATTGTAGATGTGACAAAAACAATTTCTATAGCATGCCAAAATCACATTGAGGATTTGAACCTAGTTTCTCTCCAGTTAAGCCTAGTTTTCTTCTGCAACTCACATAAACTGGAGAATTATTTTGTTCCTCGAATCAAACTGGTTTAATTGAGAAAACCAATATGTAATAAGTGTTCATTGGTTTTGGCGCAGTTAATCCTAGTTTCTCTCTGTTAAACATAGTTTTCCTCCAGTTTATGTGGGTTACGAGAACAACTACTACTAGGATTAATTGGAGAAAAACCAGACTTCACTGGTAACCCACATTATCTGGAGAATAAGTAAAGTTAACCGACAAAACCTCACGTTTTAGGTTTAACGGGAGAAAACTAGGTTCAACTCATTAGCGTGCCACACATTTCTCGAACATTGTGAGATAGTTTTACGCATTCTTATACTTTGACTTCAGTGTTTGATATGATTCCAACGCTGACTTTACAATTAAAGTGATTTGTGCATTCTACAGATATGTAGCGTTGTTTTTTAACTCATAGACCCCCAAAGCCTCATTTGGTCTCAATCATTTCAAAGAATGGTAAAGTTCACTGCCATTACTCAGGAGTGCATGATTTGAAACTAAAAATATTTTACAATAATTTTAAGTGTAATTTTAACTTGCTCACTCCTAAAAAGGACACTATATCATTCTATTTGTTACCTTGAGCAAGGTTACAAGGGTTTTGGGTTAAATACTTGACCAATTGTTTCTATTGTCAATATGGATACCATTTGTGTGAAAGATAAATAGAATTACGCTTGGTAGATATCTGTTACACAAACGACATCCTTTTTGATAACAAATACACTCGATCAACAGTCCATTCAATGATATAAGCTGTCACAACGATGATTTTTGTCTCATGACATACAGACGAGAATATGATAAAATGTGTGTTCAAATACATTATCAAACATGTGAATGTTGTAAAATATCTTTCTGATTTGTTTATTATATGAGAATTCAAGTCTTCCCATACCTTACAAAATCCGGCTGTATTTCCGTATGCAATGACCTTTCAGATAAACTTTTTTCGCCATACCAAATATGCTTCGTAATTCGGTCAGGAGGAGTTCGGCCCTTTATGCACTCGATCTATCAGCATCCTCGGCGATTGACACAATTTCGTGATAATGCCGGTCGATTTTTGTGTATTTTAAATTTACTTTTAAAATACAGGACGTGATTTTTATTGAAAAGTGAATGTATTATGTAAAATGTGTGCTTTTCAACGCTATTTTAAATACATGAAACAAATCGGATCAATATATGAATGTTACCCTTAAATGAATGTTGGCAGAGCCAAAATCTAAGCTAATATAACTGTGAATATTATGCGTACCTCAGGTTTTACAATCGTGCTGCAATGTTTGGTTGAGTTGGACATTTCATATTTGTCAAAATTGATAAATCCGAGTATGCGATGGAACGAGTTAAAATGGGTCGAGATCACCCGATATACCCGGCACGTGAACAATTTCAGAAAGGAGTGTTTTGAAACGACGAAAAAGACCAATTTTGCCTGATTTAAGTATGAAATGATGATGTACGAGAAAAACGCAGAGGGTAATAAGAATAGGATATATATTAACTTCAAATAGCACGTTGTTCTTTGACACTATGTTATCTTCGTAAGAAGTTAATATGTAATGACCATAATGACATCAAACAAATACGGATTATGTTTGGAAAGTTTGGGGCAATTATACGCATGCATTTGTTATTCTAACCACCAAATGGTCTCTTGGGATTTATACGAGATAGAATATTACATAAAATGACATTTTTTTCATATACGACAGCTCATATCCCTTTAAAAAACAAAATAATAAAAATTCGAATATTCTACCTTAAACATGAGTAGTCCCACCTTGATGGAACAGTGGATATAAAGGTAGGGCAGTCTAGTTCGTGGGAAACAACAACATCGTTGTAAAATAGGAAAACATGACCAGAGTAGAATAATAGGTTTTTGTTTTGCATCACCATTATCCTGATGAGAAAAATGTTTGCACGGCTCTTCGGTAACTTTGTAGTGATTAATGTGAAGCTGACTGATACGTTAATTTTCGATTAGAAAATTGGGCTAAAGAGAGTGTAGTAATTAAATGAATGTTCATTCGGGAAACACAAAGTAGGGAATCCAGTTTTTGTTGAATTTTCATTTTGCATTCCTCTTCAGAAGATTTCAACGCTCATGTCTTATCTTTAATCTACACTGCATTTTCCAGCGTTTCTCGTATTTGTTACAAACTTCTCCATAGCGCTCATCTGAACCATTGTTCGATCAATATGAATAAAATAATGTCGCAGTAAAATCGACCGAAAATGAACAGGTGGTGTCGCTGTAATGGGTTATGTTTTTTTAGTGTCGCAGTAACATTTTCCTCCCTTACTAAAGCTGGTCACCTCGAACTAATCACAACACCTCACCTTAACTCGTATCAACTTCGGTTGAATCGTACCCTAAATAATTGACTGAACATTACATGAGCGTAAAGAGTGGCCATGGGGATTTTAATATTTTAATTTTTATATTAAACTGTATTTTATATATCCACATATAAAGACACGTAGCTATCACTTTTCATGGAAAGCGTATCCAAGGCAAATGTCAACACCTTTTTTTTATTTAATAAGTTGATAATTTTACTAAAAGTGTTTTCCTCCCGAATCTTGTGGTGTTACAATCGACCACTTTATTCAGTGACAGTAGATTAGCTACTAAGCAGTAAACGTCAAAATACCTGAATCATCAATCAGTAACCCAATGACAAAATGGTAACTCAGACTTAGAACAAACAACAAACTGTCCACAAGATTATTTACTACTTTCCCTCACTGTATTGACGATGTTCCATAGAATAGGTAAAACTTTGCGACATTGAAGCTAAAGTTTATGGCATGTCCATATGAGTAAAACAATTTTTTAAAGATGTAAAACAGAAATAAAACAAAAATATAAAAATTGAAAGATATCTAATAATTAAGGGAAAAGTCTCACACGGAATCCAGAGTTATCTTTCTTACAGAAATCAAAATCCACTATAGGAAGTTAACAATATGTTTACAATATTATGTCGAGTTAAATGGTATAAAGATAGTGTATAATTGTAGTTTCAATGTACACATTAAAATATTATGGAATTGACAGTCACTGACAATTTAAGTTCGTTGTTGTAATCTCTTTTTTGAAAAAAAGTCAAACATTTCACGAGATAAAAAGTGCAAATACCAAAGAGTTAACCTTTAGGAAATGAAGAGTACAACAATGCATTATATAAATATGGTTAATATTTTAAATATCCACCGACCCGGTGTTATTGAGGAACTACTATTCCAGACCTGTCACGTCCAGTGTGCGACCGGATAAATAAGTAATGATAAAAAATAACAAGTCACAATCGATAAAGACATTCAACAACTACCACCGAACATGTAACTTAATATTTCACTTCATGACACATGATGTTTGTCAAATAAGGTCATAATATATATTATAAACATAATACCAAAGTTATAATGCTCAAGACGATATCGTTTCTGTCAATGAGACTCCAATTTGAAAAGTAATTTTTTTCCTTGAAGATAAAGTGGTACCATAGAAGGCCAAATAATCGTAACTTTTTTCAAAATCTTCACTTCAAACGCAAGTTATCACATGTCATCTCATTGTGACAACGACTTCATATTAGCTAGTTGCCCTCTGTATACGAAATGATCAATTGTTGAACTTGCCCTAGCATATTGGATAATTTTAGGACCATATACAAGTGTTAAAAAGAATACATAGACTACCAAACATCCTCGATATCAGTGCATGTAGTAATATATAAAAATCACAGATACCAAGATTAAATATTAATTTTCGGGATGTTCATGATACAATATAAAAAATTGTTGAATATTGGAAAAACACGGACCTCTGAAAATCCAGAGGTGGGATCAGGTGTCATAGAGGAGTAAGCATCCCCTGTTGACCAGTCACACCCTCCAAGAGTCCACAGTAAAAAAATGAATGAAATAAGGAAAGAATAACTCCCCATAGCAATTGGTTTGTTTGTTTGTTTATTTTTGTTTAACGTCCATCTCAAGAATATTTCACTTATATGTAGACGTCACCAAATGCCGGTGAAGTGCTTCCAATTTTGGTCTATGTTCGGCACGTACGGCCATTGAGCAGTGAGGGTTCTTTAAAGTGTCTACAATTACTGTGACACGGGACCTAGGTTTTTACTGTCTCATCTGAACGACGGTAAACCTACCTGCCGCCGGCTGGACACAAACTCACGATCAAGAGTCGAGCACGCTACCGACGGAGCCAGGCCGGCTCCCATAGCAATTAGTGCAGACAGGTAAAACTTCATTTAGACTTTGTGAAACTGAATAACTAATAAAGAAATGCGGTGCTTGAAAGTGAAATTTAATAATACAAGTAAATGTATATTTTTGAGATATAATCAACAGTTGATGGGAAATGAATAAAAGACGTTTGGATATGTGTATACGCTAAATTTAAAACTTTCCTTTGCACCGTGTTAAATATTCAAGGAAGAGCATATATCAAAATTACATGATAATGCCCACTTTTGTCAAACATAAAGGCTATAACTGTACAGATAATGACGATAATAAAACGCCAATAGCCACACCAGTTCGATATTTTATATATCAGACACATAGATTGGGAGCTTGTTGCAGATTTATTGATGGTTGATATTGTTGTTCTATGTCATATCCAATAACGTTTGTGTGGAGAATCCATTTCTCACTTATCTTATTTGAATTTCGTTGTGAAATCGTGGCTGGTATGCCGGTCGACAGGATGTTTGCTCATCCATGACACCTGGTCACAACTCTGGATTTTCAGAGGTTCATGTTAATCCAACGATCACCAGATTCATATTACGATGACGCTTTGTAATAAACAACTGAATCTGGGCTTGTTCTTTTACCTAACTTTCTTTAATATTTTGCCAGTTTATTTGTTCATTTTCTATCCAAATTTGATATCGGGACTATTCCGATACATTTGAAACAATTACACACAAAAAACTGTTGCAATTGGTTTCTAATCATTCCAATTGTTGTATACATATGATAAATAAAATTGTTTATTTGTTTATTTCCAACAAAAGCATCTTATTGCCTCTCGTTGTCACTGGAAAATCATACATATTTTCCCCATGTGATATTTTTATAAATTCTCCTAAACATCCTGCTGATTAATACTTTGTTATCAGCGATTGTTATATGTTATTGACCATATTTTAATAGTGGAGGATATAAGCACTTTATTATATAGGTCGATCAGGTTAATTCTGGAAATCCAAGATTACACCTGTACACCCCTATGCCTAAAATTTAACTGCTCGAATATTTACAAAACATATGTACGTAGATAAAATGTACGAACGAGTCAAGTAGCACGGTATGTGAAAAGCCTTAAATGTGGAAGAGACAACTTACTTTCCGCATGTAAATTTCAAATCGTTCTCACATTATTAACTTGCACTAATATGTTGTTATCATGTGTTCGTTAAGATCATTGAATCACTTTACTCGCCTGAATTTCCTGGTTAATACTTGTATGTTTGTGATTTCGTGCAACATCGGAGCAATAACCCTGTTTTTTCTTCAAATATAACTTGGTCACCTATGTTTGTGGCAGACATACTTGTAACTGTGGCGATTGTAAAGGATTATGTAAAAAGAAACACTCTATTTCTGCTTTGACAGTAAATTCCCTTTCTCTTTTAAATCCCCTTTTCACTTCTCTAAGACCTGGCCTAATAGTATTTTTCTGCAAAACTGTTTTCTATTGTTTAATTAGCTATCCATAAAATAAATGTAAAGTCCATTTTGATTTTGCTTATTTTCTAGGCAAATATGGATTTCGTAATGACAATTTATTCTTCTATTTGGAATTGGCTCCTAAAATGTTCACATGTTATTCTAAGAATCGGTTTTGTCTGTTGTTGATAATATTACATCATCAGATATATCACTTAATTATTTTTCAAGTTGAAATTAGGCATATTTTCCATGTTAATCTTCTCAATATCTAGTACATCATTTATCACATTATATGTTTCTGGTCCAGAAAAGACATCTTTAAACTTATTCTGAGTAATAAATAAAGTACTGTCACTGTCCATATTGTTGCATTTGATGTGACTTCATGATGCTTATATTGTTACACCTCAGTGAACATTACATGAGCTACCTTCACGCCAAGTAACTTTAGATTCTATTCAACTATTCAACGCTGTTTAGATGAATGTCCTCGAGTGGGTATATGTTCTCTGTACTATTCAACACCATTTCGTCATTTATCCATTACTTAGTACTTTTCCTGAATATGCATTTAAATTTGAAATTACATTTTTAAAAACAATATAATGAATCATTTTTCAATAAGCAGAAATATTACACGTATTATGGAATTCTGTGTTTCAACTTTTAAAATGTAAACTTCCTCTTTCTAAGTTTCGAAGAAATGAAGAACATTTGTTTTATTTAAAGATTTTTGTACAACGAGCCGTTCACTTTTAGATAACTGGAGGATGATGATGATGATGATGATGATGATGATGATGATGATGATGATTATTATTATTATTATTACAATGATTCTTATGATGATAACGATGACGACGACTATGATGATAATGGTGACGACGACGATGATGATGACGATAATGTAGTTATCAAAATCGGTTTTCCTCCTCCTCTTCCTTAAACGCTTATTTCTGTGATATAACATATATAACATATGATATAACATACATGAAGTGCTAATTCCTGAGTATCTGCACAACGTTTACAAATGGCTTCAAACATCCATCCATTTAAATGATTCGTCTTTTAAAATGACAGCAAGATGTTCATTAAATGGTTTATAAAATTCTGTCAAAAGTCTTCTCGTCGTGTTCAACATTGGCCCTGCAGCATGTTTATTTGTTGTAATACGGTAATGATTTGTCGATGTTATCGCAAGTTTATCCATTTCATTCTCGGGTAAATCTCCTGTAAACAACATTGATATCATACAAAACCTTTTTGGAATCAAAGTCTAAGCTCCTCTTTAAGCTAGAATGCTTCAGATTTATAAATTTTTTCATATTTTAATTCAAATTGCATGAAGGGTTTATGTTGTAAAACGATTACTTTACCTTATTATTAAGATTATGTAAGTTATATTACCATGAGAAATATATCTAAATTTTAGTATTTGGTAAAAGTCATATGTTCAGATTGAACTCATTATTTTTACAACTTACACAAGTCTAAGTTGGAACAACCTTCACTACAATTTTAAATGAAAAATCCGTTACGAGCTATTTACCTCTTTATATGTAGGAATACATAATCTGAAATATGTATTTGTATAGCCAGTGTCATACAGAAAACCCCCCCAAAATATATAAAAGCATCACCCTTAAGAGGGGGTTATATAAACTTTCCCATCTGTCCGTTATAAATAAATCGGTTTTTTTTTATTTTCATATTGTGATCAAGGATTCTAAATTCATGCAATTCATTAACAATGCAATTTACACACTTCCCTGTGTTGGATGGTATCGAGATTAAAAGTTTCTTTCAGTCACTGCATTCGTGTTTGTATCATTAAGCTTTTTGGTGATTTATATATGATATTTCAAATAGCTTGTCTATAGAATATTTCACTGCCAAGCAATGCATATCTATTTTGCATTGTTTAATTTAATCAGTGTGTAACGTTTTAGATATAGAATGATTTACAGAAAAATCCTTATAACCTGGCGGGATATCGAGTCTTATGAACCCTTTCTTGGCCTGGTTGAGTTTAAATTTTAGGAAATAAAGCATAACATTAAAATTGCATAGGCAGGAGTAATCGTTCCTACTTGTCACCGTACATAAGAGAGTATTCAGTGAGGAATTAAACTTTTTTTTTCGTGCACCTTGTTATAACTGAAAAGTGAGTGGAATCATCCGTATGATAATCAAAAGTTTACTCCGCTCGGCCATCATCTGTGAATTAGAAAATACCAGCAGAAATTGATGGTCTAGATTTTTTCCTAGTAGATATATTGTTACACTTAAAATATATAGGAGAGTGTCTCTTAAAAGTTTGAAAAAATATGCGAGAAAATGTCTTATATGTTTGTCTCTTATACATTCAAATTGGCATATGTTACCATAATATATATTTTGCAGTGAACAGATTTATTAAAATCCGGATTCAGGAGGAATTTTTCTGTATCGAAAAATTTTCGGGTGACATTTTCATAAGAGGAAACATTTTCTTTATACATACGCTTCCCAAGGGGGATGTTTTCTACGAAGTACATACATTTTTTTCGGAGGAAGATTTTCTATGTAGACAATTTTCCGGAGTAAGGATTTCAATAACGAAAGCAATCCGGGGAAACGATTCTCGATGCTAAAGGTTTTCTATATGACACTGGCAGTCGGATTTTTGCATTAAGACTAAGAAAACGGTGTGGATTACAAATCTAATCAGCAATAAAATATAAGTTCTACTATTAGAGGGTAAAACATATCAATAAAAAGAAAAATCAATCAGTAGAAAGATAAGAGAATAAACATTAAAATTAACGTATTATGCATGTACATCCTGATTTTCTGTTCTTCAGTTTTGATACTTAATAATTCACTACGATTGATTGTTTATTTCATGTTACATTAAAATGGATTTAAGACTTTTACAAATTATAAACACCAATACCAAAGTTTTTGCAAAAAGTGGGTCAAAACAAATGCTCAAGACCTTCAGTTTACAGTAAATGTTGACAACAGATTCCACGTGGTTGAAACAGGAAATTCCTCGAGAGAGATAATATGCACTAAACGGAACCTAAAACGGAATACTAATGTTTCGGTTTGTACATGTATATTGAAGTATGTAATTTACTATGAATATAATTTTTTCCCAATCAGAGGGCCCCTGGCACCGCTGGTTGGGAATATATGGAGGGCCTCTGCGGAGGTATTACCCCCCACTTCATGTTATTTAATATCAAATAAATTATTTACATAGAAAAAAAAAAAAAAAAAAAAAAAAAAAGACCTTCAGTTTTTTCATTTTTTGTGTGTCAATAAGATTTCATTTGCACATGAATTTAAAATAAAAGATGTAAATTTCCGAAACATAAAGGGGTATCAGACAAAATCTTCATATCCATCTAAGAGAAGACACTGTTAAAATATGATTATCTAAGTTTGAATTTAGACGGTGCTACCCATTCGAGATGTCACTTTATTATAAAATAATTAGCTGGTACCGATATATCAGGCATTGGGTTTATTTATATCCTCGATGACTCATAATATAATATCAGTCACCATGAGAATATTACACAATTCCACTGCATTGGGAAACCAGAACAATTTCAAAAGTACACATTTTAGATTTGTGGTTTATACTTGGAAAGTAAATTTTCACTGGAAGTGACACTCATTTAAAATGGCAGGTAACGTTGACATTCATAGTCATTTTTTACAGTGGTTACTCTTAGACGGATTTTGGCTATACTTTTAGAGATATTATTTGGCCTTGTATAATACCACTTTCTCTTTAGAAAATACACATAACTTTTAAATTGGAGCTCAACTGAAGAAGTCGAATTGACAGAAACGATATCGTCTTGAGCATTTTAAGTTTGGTAGTATGTTTATAATATATATATACTTGGTGATATATACTTACTGACTCCAAGAAATTGGAAAGTGTGCTTCATACTGGTATATAAATCTTTGGAATAGTCTTCGGTACGTATAATGAAAAATTGTTCCCGTGGGAATACCGATAACCATTCTTTCATGTAAATAGAATATAATCCGATATTGAGCCGTGTCTGCAAAATATGAAAATAACCACATTAAAATTATTTTGATAGCATTTTATGTACATGTTGTTATATACTACTTAAACTACAAATAATGTTTTACTCCGTGCGTATTAGCAGCATATTTTATCAGTTCAAATTAGTTGTCTTCGATATCAGTTTTGTAATTGTCAGTGCTGATCGTGTCCAAGAGTGATATTTTGTCTTTGATATTCTAATCTTGACATGACTTTTGAGTCGCATAGTCACCCCATCATTTTTTTCTGAATATGTTGTATACTCCCTAACGCAATTAACCATTGTCAACCGATCCCAGTGTTGATAATTGTTATATATAAAAATCTCAAATAACATAGTAGAGATTCTCAGGACGTCCACAATATACATAGACACATCTGGTAAAGAACAAACAAAGCAAGAGGTGGGATCAAATGCCATGGAGGAGTAAGCATCCCTCTTTGACCGGTGAGTCCACAGACAAATCCAAATGAAATAAGTGATGTATGAATCCTAGCATCAATTGATACAGGTGTCTCAACAACCGCTATCGAACAAACAACTCAACATTTCGTTTAGTGAAACAGAGTAATCGCAAACAAGACTGAGCCGGCCTAGCTCAGTCGGTAGCGCGCTCGACTCTTGATCGTCAAGTCGTGAGTTCGTGCCCAGCCGGCGTCAGGTTGGTTTCCTGTCTGTCGGATGAGACAGTAAAATCCGAGGTCCCATGTCACAGTAGATGTCTGCACATTAAAGAACCTTCACTGCTCAATGACTGTAAGTGCCTAGCATAGGCCAAAATTTGAAGCCCTTCACCGGCATTTGGTGACGTCTTCATATGAATGAAATATTCTTGGGTGGGACGTTAAACAACAATAGACGAACAAACAAACAAGCAAACAAGACTATTATACCCATTGTAAATTTGCGACCGTTGACATCATATGCGGTTTTCTATATGTCTGTGCCAATAATTTCTAAGTGAGTAATTTTCTTCTAAATAAGAAATATTCATATCGGATCGCTTGTGAAATATAAACGCCTTATAAGGTGATTGTGAGATATTACTACTTAAATGTGGAGAATTTACGATGGGAAACCGAAATCGTCGTGTTTGTCGTATAGCTTAGTTGTCAAATTCCTGTCGATGTCTATAGCAAGTAAAATGGCTTAGTAAGAAGCATTTGTGCTTGATTCTGTTGCATCTTTAATTTCTAGTTTGTTGGGATACATCGCATTGACATATGCATGAAAATTGCCATTATTATTTGACAAAACATCATCGATATACCGCTAGTTTTTCTTCTTTTTATTAAGCAGTTTCTGAATGAAGTATACTTTGTATGAATAAAGGAGCAGATCAGCGAATAAAGGGGAACAATTGGTTTCCTTAGGGATGCCGGCAGTTTGCTGAATGACCACGTATCTGAACATTACAATATATTGTCTATTAGAAACTCCAGCATTTTTATATCAATTTCTGTAGAATCAAAGTGGTGTGGGACAAAATAATATCATAATAACCAATGTCTAGATATTTAAAATTTCGGGTACTACCTTTAGTATAGAAAAAATTGTCGATGATGCCAAAAAGTCTCTCTTTCAATTTTCCATGCGGAATTGTTGTGTAAAGTGTAGAAAAGTCGTATATTCTGATACTATGAATTTAAAAAAAATTGCGTCCCTTCAAATTTTCTAAAAGTTGTTTAGAATTTTTAAGTATCGCATCTGATTTATATCCCTATCGGAATAAGCAAATGTACAGTATTGCTGAAGTTTCTCCTTAACGGCTGTCAGTATCTTGGTAAGGAGTAAAGATAAATGTTTGGTAGAACATTTGCTAAATCTTCCTATGTACCTCTGCTTATATAGTGTCTTGTGAATATAGGTATCTAATATAAATATTGTAGCTCAAAATCAGTATCGGTTGTAGGTACACCAAATTAGCGTAATACTGACACATGATTTTGAAGGATCTTGTCCTTTGAAAGTAGGCTATGTGTCTGTAGGATTACCAGAATGCGTATTAAACCCCAGTTCTACTGATACACAGTTATAGTAAAGCGCCTTACAAATAAAACCTATATCATTTGAGGCATTGTCTGCTGGGACCAGTACATTGTATATTACCTACCGTAATTAACCAATGTCAACCGTTCCCTGTGTTTATACATGCTGTATATTGCCTACCGTATTTAACCAATGTACACCGATCCTTATGTTCATACATATTGTATATTACCTGCCGTAATTAACCAATGTCAACCGTCCCTTGTGTTTATACATGTTGTATATTGCCAAACGTAATTATACAATATCAACCGATCCTTTTGTATATATATGTTTATATTACCTACCGTAATTAACTAATGTCAACCGATCCTTGTGTTTATACGTGTTGTACATTACCTACCGTATTAACCAATATCAACCGATCCTTGTGTTTATACATGTTGTATATTACCGATAGTAATTAACCAATGTCAACTGTTCCTTGTGTTTATACATGCTGTATATTACCTACCATATTTAACCAATGTCAACCGATCCTTGTGTTTATACATGTTGTATATTGCCAAACGTAACTATCAAATATCAACCGACCCTTTTGTTTATACATGTTTATATTACCTACTGTAATTAACCAATGTAAACCGATCTTTGTGTTTATACATGTTGTATATATTTTATACCGTAATTAACCGATATCAACCGTTACTTTTGTTTATACATGCGGTATATTGCCTACCGTAATTAATGAATGCCAACCGATCCTTGTGGTTACACATGTTGTATATTACCTATCGTATTAACCAATGTCAACCGATACTTGTGTTTATACGTGTTGTATATTACCTACCGTATTAACCAATGTCAACTTATCCTTCTGTTTATATATGTTGTATATTACCTATAGTAATTAACCAATATCAACCGTTCCCTGTGTTTATACATGTTGTATATTGCCTACTATAATTAACCAATATCAACCAATCCTTGTTTTTATACATGTTGTATATTGCCAGACGTAACTATCCAATATCATCCGATCCTTTTGTTTATACATGTTTATATATTTTCTACCATAATTAAGCAATATCAACCGATACTTTTGTTTATACATGTTGTATATGACCTATAGTAATTAACCAATGTCAACCGATCCCTGTGTTTATACATGTTGTATATTACCTACCGTAATTAAGCAATATTCAACCGAACTTTGTGTTTATACATGTTATATATTATCTACCGTAATTAACCATTGCCAACCGATCCTTGTGTTTATACATGCTGTATATTGCCAAACGTAATTATCCACTTTTGATAATATTTCGCTATATAAAAAAAAATCTCAGATACCAAAGTATAAATCTATAGAATATCCAGGTCATAGGTACAATTCCGGTAAAAATGGACAAACACGAACCTCTGGAAACCAAAAGGTCCAATCAGGTGCCATGGAGGAGTAAGCATCCCTGTCGACCGGTCACACCCGCCATGAGTCAACAGGCAAGTCTAATGAAACACATGAAGAGTGAATCATCGTCACAATTGGTACAGACGTCTCAACAACCGCCAACGAAAAGGCAACTCAACATTTAACCCAACGAAACAGAGTAATCGCAAACAAGACTATTATACCGACCGTAAAATTTGCGGAACGTTGACATTTTACGCAATTTTCGATATCCCTGTGTCAATAATTTGTCAGTGAGTAGTTTACCTCTGTATATGAAATTTTCATATGTTGTACACGCTCTAGCATATCGGATCATTCCATTGTATCATCGGATCATATGCGGGTGACTGAGGAATATTACTACTTAAATGTGGAAAATTTACGATGGGAAAGCCGAAATCCTGGCGATAGTTTAGTTGCTAATTTCCCGTCTGCGTCTATACTAAGTAAAATGTCTAAATATGAAGCGTGTGAGTTAAATGTCTAAATATGAAGCGTGTGCTTGATTCTGTTGTATCTTTATATGAGTTTTCTTTTTAAAAAAAAAAAGCGTTACGCATACATTTGTCAGTACTGCAACTCTCCTAATTCTTTCTGAAAAAATTGACATAATTAACACTCATCATGATGCTTCATTAATATGAATATTTAGATAATAATAGTAATAATAATAATAAGAAGAAGAAGAAGAAGAAGAAGAAGAACAACAACAACAACAACAACAACAACGACAACAACAACAACAACAACAACAACAATTATAATAAAAGCAAGGACAAACATAATAATAATAATAATAATGATAATAATAAATAATAATAATAATAATAATAATAATAATGATAATAATAATAATAATAATAATAATAATAATAAGAAGAAGAAGAAGAAGAAGAAGAAGAAGAAGAAGAAGAAGAAGAAGAAGAAAGAATAAAGATAATGAAAATAATAATAATAACAATAGTAAATATACCAGATGATTCCATTTTGAATGCATGGACTCGCTGTTCAGGCAACCCATCATGGAACTATAAACCAAACAGTCTTTTAAAACCTGAATCGACTTTATCACTGCTTCATGGAAGGTTTCTGGAGTTTTTCTATTCGTGTGTTGTGATATGAAAAAATAGTCCGAGTATAATCTAAAGTAAAATAAAATGATTGTGATTAAAAACAGATCATTTTGTTTATTTTTGTTTACATTTCTCTACATAAATTGTGTTCAAAAGCATTGATAAAAGATTAAGATAGGTTAGATATGCGCAAAATAAAAAATAGTATTTTGAACCGTTCATGAATTTCTGGAAACATTAAAGTAATGCATAATATCGTCCAAAATATTATGATTAATAAAACTGTTTAGATATAGAAATGGTGCGGGTCAATCTAAATATGAAGTGTATGTATGTATGAAATCGTATTGTGCACGCAGGAGTGGGTACAAATTTGTTTAAACGACCAATCGATTTTGTTCATTGGTAAACATATCCAAGTCCATAGATTATGATTATTTTTCCCTAAGACAAGCTTCATGGGAAAACTGTTTTATTCCTCCCAGAATACTCTCTTATGTATGGGGACAAGTAGGAACGATTATTCTGGCCAGTTTAATCATATTTCCTTAATATGCTTTATTACTAACACCCGTCCATGGTAAGAGTTCATACAACTTCATTCCGCCAGTTATAAGGATTTTACTATAGAATAAAGTAAACAAATGAATTATATTGAGATACAAAGTCCAGTTTAAAATGATAATCCTCCTGTGTTCTATATCTTGGTTAATGATAATTCATAACTGAAACATTCATTTTATCAAAATACATGTAATAAGGTATATTGAAGATGTCTGTTGATAAACATTTAAGAATATATTACCTATCAACCGGATTTCTTACGATAATTATCAATTTGACTTGTGGATTAACATGGTACATCAGATGTGGAGTTAGGATTCGGGGTACCTTGAGTCCTTCATTTTGAGGAATCTGTTGCCATCCGCGAAAGTCCCACATGTCCATTGGCGTTCCATCGCCTGTAATTATAGTGCAATACGTCGTCGTAAATTACATCATAATTTATATCCCTCAAGAAAATTGTATCTATCACATTATACGACTCATCTAAATTACGGTTTTTATTTTCCTTAGTCTGCAAATTCATTTTTAAACTTTTAAACTCTTAAACTTTTTAAAAATGTCTCTTGTTGGCCCTGATGTTGGCGCGCGGGGTGGTCCTTGCTGTGGGATGAAAGAAGAGTACCCGGAGAAGCCCACGTGTCCGACTTGGCAACCACCAAACCATCTCACATACACCCCTGCCCAACCCAAGGATCATACACAGGCTACAAATCTATAATATACACCAAATACCTGTGATAAAGTTCTTGTGATTGCTGTACGCTACATTTTCAATCTTTGAAGCAGCTTTGTCAAAAAATTTTATATAGGACTGCATATTTAATTTCTTTGATTTTTTGCGGTCGAAGTCAAGACCTGAAAGAAAGAACATACTGGTAAGTATCTGTTGTTCCACAGTTATTGGTTATAAATTCAACATAGTATTCACGAAAACAATCCATCTGGATGTTTGGTTTTTTTTTCAAGTACATGTGTTTTGTATCATAACGACAAACCGGAAGTTGCCTTTTCTTGGCTGTTGTTGAGACGTCTGTACCAATTGTGACGAGGAAACACTCCTTTCGTATTTCAATGGACTTGCCTGTGGACTCACGGCGGGTGTGACCGGTCGACGGGGATGCTTACTCCTCCATGGCACCTGATCCCACCTCTTGGTGTCCATTTTTACCGGATTTGTATCTACGTTCTGGACATTCTATTGATTTATACTTTGGTATCTGAGATTTTTTATGAATAGAATAGTTTATAATTTTAGTGTAAAATTATATATTATGTACCCCAATACCATTGTAATTCTTACAGTCACTTTCACGGATAACGCCGGTTTATTTCATGTGAGTTTTATCTTTAGTTTCGGTTTTGAATCCAAAACGGGTGTGACGGATTCGGACATCTGGTTACATCTCGTTTGGCATTCGCAATTGTTCTTAATGTTGAGACTAATTTTATATCCAATTTGCCGTATTTTAATGGACTTTGAGTTTCGAATATCAATGGTACTCCTTCAGTTTATATTTTGTTATGCTAAAGATTTATCCTTATGGTGAAGAAACTATGGGGTGAGATGTTTTTTACTCATTACAACGACTTAAGTAAAATTTATTTACGTCTTATGTTAATTTTTCATGTTTGTTAAGTTATACTGGGTTCATTACGCTGGTTAACTTTTAAAGTAAAAATAAAAAGTAGTTTTTCGTGCAATTTGCTCAGTACAAGATACCTGCTCTAAAGAACTACAATTATAAAAAAAAGAATCTCAGATACCAAAGTAAAATATCCACAGGATAATTGACAAACACGAACCTCTGGAAATCAAGAGGTCGGACCAGGTGCAATGGAGGAGCAAGCATCAACTGTCGACCGGTCACACCCGCTTTGAGTCCACAATCAAATCAAAATGAATTACGTGAGGAACGAATCCTCGGCATAATTGGCACATACGTCTCAATAACCGCCATCAAACAGGTAACTGAATATTTCACTTAGTGAAACAGGGTAGTCGCAAAAAGAGACTATTATACCGACCATAGAATTTTCGGAACGTTGACAAACGCGGTTTTCGATATTCCTCTGTCAATAATTTGTAAGTGAGTAGTTTACCTCTGTATAAGGAATGTGCATACGTTGAACACGCCCTATCATATCGGATCATTTGTAAAATATAAACTCCTTATGCGGGTGACTGTGGAATGTAACTACTTAAATGTGGAAAATCTACGATGGAAAAGCCGAAATTGTCGCGTTTGTCGCATAGCTTAGTTGTTAATTTCCCGTCTGTGTCTATAGTGAGTAAAAAGACTAAGTATGAAGCATGTGTGCTTGATTCTGTTGTTTCTTTCATTTCTAGTTCGATGGGATATGCAAATGGGGGGTTATTCTGTTTACCGCAGATCGGAAATAGTAATAATGGTAATAGACCCTCATAGAATTCCAACGCTATGTACAAAGTGCAATTCCATTCTCATAAAGTATAACGATATAAATAATTCGCATTATCAGATTATTATTATTATTATTATTATTATTATTATTATTATTATACAACAATCATATATTACATCGACTTAACAAACGGTTATAGCGACTAAGAGCCATTTTCACTAAAGGCCGTAACTTTCCGTGTCGAAATAAGTCTAGACTTACGCCTAAAATGAGTTTCACTAAAGGTCTTGTCTTTCTTCCTACGTATAAACCTACGTCTGAGTCTACGTCTGTTCCAAACTACTACAAATTCCACACGTAACTTAGTGTAGGATAACGAGTAATCATGTGTTTACGACCTTTTGCGAAATCGAATCGACGTACACGTAAATAAAATGGTAACTCGAGTTACATCTAAAGTTACGACCTTGAGTGAAAATGGCCCCTATACTAGCTGGTTATAACAACTTCGTTTTTTTCATTTTTATATCGACTTAACATGGAAGTAAATAATTTTAACATACATGTGCCATTTTTTATGTTATGGTTTTTCATCAAATGTATAGTATAGCAGCTATTTCTCACCTAGAATAAAATTAGTAGGATAATAAAAGGATTTTGGTCTTGTATATGTTGACGGACATTCATTTCAAATTATGTAAGGTTTTTCCAAATATCATACATAGTTCGTTCATGTTTCAACACTTTACTTCCTGTCTCCAAATTTGTATATAAAAAGTTCGGATCGAAACACACCCACACAGACACGACACACACGGATAAACTTTTATATACCACCAGCAGTTAAAGCAAGGAAATAAATCACCGTAAACATCATTTGGACCTTGTTCCTTTATTACATTGACTACGGCTGCATACACAAGTTAACAAGAAGTACACCACTATACTACAAACCTTACTATTTGTATATGAATTCCACACAGTACCTGACCTTTTTTTCAGAAAATATATAGGAATATATGTTTTTTTTATGTTTGTGTATAGCTCTTATATGTTTATGTACATCTAGTACAAGTAATAAAAGTCGAAATATATATATAAAAAAGGATTTTATATATATATATAGTCAACTCCACTCATAACGAAATGGAAAGGAGAAAGATTTATATCTTGTTATAGCCGGAATTCGTTATATGGAATGAGGTCAGATTCCGGGTAATATTGATTGATAACCAATTATATAAGGTAACTTAATTATACAACGTGAAATCATATATCTCAGAATGACATCAAAGCCAAACGTTTATTTAAGGATTGATTTTCATTTTTTGAAGGTGGCCTCCGTGGCCGGGTGGTTAGAGCATTGCGCTTTAAATCACAAGGCCTCTCTCCTCTGGTTCGAATCCCGCTAGGGTCATTTCGAATTAAGTGGGAAAGTTTTCCAGTTTTCTTGCGGAAGGTTGGTGGTCTTTACCCGGGTAACCGGGCTTTCTCCTTCACCAATACAAACTGGACGCCATCATATGACTGAAAAATTGTTGAGTATGGCGTAAAACAAAAATCAAATCAAATCAAATCATTTTTTGAGCATCATCGGAAGTGCTGCACAACGATTTTTGTCAATGAGCTTTTATACACCGATGATGTTCAAAAAATGAAAAACAATCCTTATATTTATATATATATTACCATTTTTCAGTGAAACTGTAGTCCACTGGATACTAAATTCATTCCAGAATACTGACTTTGCTGGGGTGTTTTCATATGACGTAATAGTTCAATAGCTGTTTTGACATGAGAAGTAGTTCTCTTTCTGATCGCAAAGGTTTAATGACTTTTTTATATCATTCTGAACGAAACTAGTGATATTTTGAATACTTATACTCAGACTTATTTCGCGATTATTAATATTCGGCCATTTAGTAGTGGTGGGTTAAATGTGTCAGAAGAGAACTGCCCGAATGGGCCGTGCGCAAATGGCTGATAGGCCTACCATGTGCGATTTAGATAGCAACAGATGATCGTTGTTTACAACAAATTTTCGTTTGAATTCTGATATTTTATCAGTGGAATATGCCACAGAAAGTTTGAGTGTGACTGCTAATATTCGTTCATGACAACTAGAGGTAGCCATTCTACTGTACTTGACATTTTTACCGTCGCTAAATCAGCTGGGAAATGCCGTATCGATCATGTTTTCGTAAGTATTTCAGTGTAGGCCTACTGTATAGGCTAGCCCACTAGCAAATCCTTCAAATCAATTGAAACAAGACAAATGCAGATTATGTTGTGAAATAACAAACTTTTATTTGTCTGTTTAAAAGATAATTATCGACACCTTCGTTATGGAAAATCCGTGTAGGCCCGTGTATGTTGTTATGTAGGTCAATTCAGATCTCAGTATTTACCAGCTGATCATATATTTTATAATCCGAACACGATAGGTCTAACTATATAGTAAAGAGTATCCCGTCAATTTAATGAGAAACCTATGAACACTGCTTATGCTCGGCATTAACATTACAAACAAGATGGACCTGGGAAGACCTAGCAATTACAGGATTTGAGGTGAAAAGAGAGCCGATTTCACACCATGCGAGTGACGAATTGTTTCTTTTATTTGTCTGTTTAAAAGATAATTATCGACACCTTCGTTATGGAAAATCCGTGTAGGCCCGTGTATGTTGTTATGTAGGTCAATTCAGATCTCAGTATTTACCAGCTGATCATATATTTTATAATCCGAACACGATAGGTCTAACTATATAGTAAAGAGTATCCCGTCAATTTAATGAGAAACCTATGAACACTGCTTATGCTCGGCATTAACATTACAAACAAGATGGACCTGGGAAGACCTAGCAATTACAGGATTTGAGGTGAAAAGAGAGCCGATTTCACACCATGCGAGTGACGAATTGTTTCTGACAGGAATATATGGTGATGGCAAAGCACGCTGTTTATCAGAGATGCTTGACAAAATTGCACTAAACCTAACTCTCCTTTTTTCTGTTCAACTTACAAGCAACGCAACTACGAAGCGAATTTTCATTTCTGTGGCCTGTGTTTCTTTTAATAATATGACAGAGATCTATCGCAATATTGGCATATACAGTGTGCTACACATGCAGGCCAAGTCGTGTGTTTTCGATTTCTTTTTGTGATTTTTGTTTGTTTTGTGGTATTGAATGGCTTTTAAGATTAAGTAAATAATACGAAATGAATGTGTGTAATTTTATTCGTTATTGATTCATTCATGTTCAAAGAAGACTTGTCCGACAAATACATGGTCATGGAAAGGATTTCTAAAATGTTATGTATTCCTACGCCAAAAATTAAAGCGGTTAAACGCTTGAGTCACGCGACGACGGACTTGTGTTATTGAAATATGAATACAGTCGTTCTATATACTTGCAATGAAGGAAATAACAAATGGTATGTAAATATAATACAGTAAATTTAATCTTAATAAAAGTTAAAGTTTATTTTAAATAAATCATACGGGTTAAAAAATAGATATCGTAAGTTTTTATTGTAAAACATCTCTTTATACAGCACTAAAACTACATGCTGAAACCGTCATCGGACAAATTTATGAGTTCGTTTAATGCGATATCTCGTTATAGGCGTTCAGTTTTATTCAGAATTTAATAGTAAACATAAGGGGAATAGATATATTCTCGTTATAAACGCAATCTCGTTATATCTCGTTTTAAGTGGAGTTGAATATATATATATATATATATATATAATATATATACAGCTAATTACTACTGTATATTTTGCATAAACTGCTTGTGAAAGATTTTTTTGCTTATGTATAGCTCTTATTTGTAGAAAAAGTAGGATAAAATAGAAAAAGTAGGACAAAACAAAAAATTTGTTTGTGGTAAACACAGCTAATACCCCTTTTAAGCATGGTTCATGCTACCCCTTCTCCCTCTGTCAGCATACATGCATACATACAATAGTGAGTCAACAAACGTCCCATAGCTTTCTATGTTAAATCAATTTTGTTTAAATATCTGCCACAAAGTAATGCTCATGTCAATTCTTGTCAAACTTCACATATTTATTAAAAAGTATATTCATCTTCATCTTATACTAATTTTAAACTCCTTTTAAACTTTCTTTTTGAGAAGCAACATTTTCCTTTGCAGCCAGTCATTTGTTGAGGAAATTTATTATGAAGAATGAAGGAAATAATGCTGTATATTTCGCTTGTGACTGAGAAATACTTGCTGTTTTCACGAAAAGAACTTGACACATCCCAAACCAATTTAGAAAGATAGTCCACAAACGTCAACATAATTCTGCAAAAGTTTACAAGATTTCATTCAGTGTACAAGTCAGGCCTTACTTTTTAAAATTTTGAATTAGCATAAAAAGGTATGGGAAAATAACATTTGTTGACTTACTTTTGGCATGGTGCGACACACACACACACACAAACAGACACACACAGGCACACACACACATACAAACAGACACACACAGGCACACACACACAGAGAGACACACACACAGGCACACACACACACAAACAGACACACACAGGCACACACACACACACACATACACACTTTGATATTATAAGAATAAAATAACGAGAATAATCTGTGTAGAAATAAACTGCATATTAGTCAGTATTTGTACAGCAATTGCCACTAATATTGCTTTCAAAATGGTAAACCATTAACTGTGTAGATGCGAGTAACTTAAGTGACAAACATGTAATGCTTTATATGTTTATGAAATGCATTGTAATGTCAATACATACATCAATTTTTATATGACAAATTTAAGGAGCAGCAACCATGGTTACTGTGCAAGGGCATATACAACATTCTGAGACTTTTTTCACAGATCACATGGTTTTAGTGACCACTGACACTGATAATTATTGCCGAGGTGTGGAAATGTTATTGTTTGCAGAAGCGTTACAGAAAAATATGTTCAATGAATTCATTCATTGAATTTGGAGAAGAAAGAGAAGAAAGGTAAAGACAATTTGTCAGGTGTGCTATTTTACGACGAGGGTACTTTGATATTTTTCCCTCAAAAATTGTCTGAAACTCTCCAATAAAGATTACATGTTAACTTATGCTCAATAGCTAAAAGGATTTTTCGAACCTTTTTGTTTCATTTTCTAATGGACTGGTTTGTAATTTTTTGGTACTTAGAGATTGGTCACCGTCATGTTAATGAAAACCGTAGAATGTGTCTTAAAATACCAGAGAAACAGTACAGAAAGTAACATTCTCTCTAACAAATGTTTTTGTATGGACAATTTAATTTAGATTCACGACGATAAAGAATTTTGTATAGAATTACCATATCTTTTCCATGACCACCACCATGTTTCTTTCGATAACACTCCGGTATTATTGAGTATATCTGGGTGCTTTGTAAGACGATTAAAAAAATCGGATGAGCCACATTTGTCCATGCCTATTAGCTGGAAATATGGTAAGCACTGAAGTCTATGTGTCCACTCCCGTAACCAACAAGGGTTTTTGTATTCTTTCAAAAATGTTGGAGGTTCCTAGAATGTAAGCGAGAGAAAAGAATAGAACAATTATCAAATGCAAATATGTGTTGCTTTTGATACAGGATTCGTTAAATGTATTTAAAGGAACAGTTTCACAGAATTTCATTTAACTGGATTCAATATTCTGCATCAAAAATAATTCTTTTGATGGATTTTTTAAGAATTGCCGTCCCAATTAACAATTAACAGAGAGTATTGACTAAATAAATCAATGAAGAACTAGAACAGTATGAACCTGAGGAGTGGCATGTTTCAATATTATCAACAATACAAATGTAATAGTTTTACAGAAGAGGCCAAAACAAATTATCAAGCTAGTTTCAATAAGACTTTATCAGTTGAGCTCCGGTTGATTGCAAATTAACAATTAACAAATGAATTTACAATTAACAAATAAATACATTTCATAACAACACATGCATACCGATTAAAGTGGATATGAATAAAATAAAAAAAAACTGTCATAACTCCAGTTATGTAAGAGAAGTTACACCGATAATAAATTATTCTATACACGGTCAAATGTCTATAAATGTCACTCTACGGAACAGCAAATGTAGTCGTTATAGACAGGTGGCCTTTATAAACAGGTGTATTCATTCTATAAAGAAAACGAACGACCTTTATAGGCAGACGCCCTTTATACAGAGATGGTATTTACTGCAAGTTTGACTATGTGGTCTAATACTGATATTTTACATTTTAAAACTGAACATCCTAGTGATTTATACCTTGATATCTGAGACTTTTTATATTTACAAAACATTGATGAAAGTCAAACTTGTTATATGTCAATCATTAGACCTGTTATATGAGTATATTTTGTGGACCAAATAACGCAGGATAAATGACATGGTCAAATAGTACCATATATAATTACGGGTGGATTACAGGGGTAAAGCAGAATCATCCTGGCATTGGCCGAGGGGTGGGGCATCGATCAATAAATGTAAGATACACTAGTGACAAATATTTAATGTCACAAGGTCAAAGACTATAAATATCTTTAATTTTATCAAAAGAAATTTGATCTAGATTTTGAAAAAAAAAAATTATTTGATAAACATTAGAACTAATGCACAAATTAGATCAAAAGTTGAATTGTAACGGGTACATAATTTATAGCATAAAATAATGATTTATTTTATTTGCTAATCATTTAAATAACCATTCAGGTAATGAATAGAAAGAGAAAGAAGATCAGACTTCCCAATCAAGCCCAAACTTGGACACCAATGAGCAAGCGACACAATAGAGGTAAAAAAGATCCTTCAGGAGGACCATAGAGGAGATGAGAGAGGAAAACAAGACCTAGAGGGAACTGACATGACCTGCACCGGATTGAATGGTGAGGTGTGTACCCATTGTGACGAAAAGTCGTTCCTCGAGTATTTCATTTTGATTTGACCGTGGACTCACAGCGGGTGTGGCCGATCGACAGGGGATGCTTACTCTTTCATGCACCTGTTCCCATCTCTTGATTTCCAGAGGTCCGTGTTTGTCCATTTTTGCTAGATTTGGACGTCCTAAAGATTTATACTTTGGTATCTGAGACTTTTTTTATTTCCATAGGGTCTACTCTGACTTGTAGTTCATTATCATTTTAGGTCTAAGTAAGGGTCAAAGGTCACTTAGATTTAGTTTATCTCTTGTCCATTCAAATGCCTAACTTTCTGCTCATCAAACGTGATAGAAAAGTACGTCACGACTGATAAAATCCCAAAATAAAATGAGGTTAAAAGTCACATTATACACTAATTATTGTCATCTCTCAGTATTAATCAGAACAAATATTAGGGGTTTCCACTACCTAGTAGTTACTGGGACGTCATAGGAACGTTCCAATGCTAATATTGCAGACCATTAAGGCTCCAAGTCCATTTTCCCGTTTTGTCTAGGATTATCTAGACCCAGGTAACTGTCAGCGTGGTTTTCTTGCGTTGGTATATTTTTAAGTCTATTGATTGTTTGTCAAGCGTTATTAATTTTTGTCCATATTCTTAAAGGCTTCAGAGAAATAAGGGATCAAAATTCCCCATTTTATTTTTATTGTTTATTTGTTACAATTTTCAAACTCCAACTTCATATTTTTCCATTTCGTCAAATTCTATATCTCTATATAAATTGTTTCATATTTGCCCGACGTCGATTTTTGACTTTGGCGCCTATTTGTCCGAAATAGTTTTCTTAAAAGTTTTTTACTTTCTTATGAACGTTTTCAAATTATTTTTACATTAACGTTGCCCAATGCACTTTCCCAACTATGAGATTTGTCAGATTGTGTTTTCCATGTTGTATGTAGGGGTTATGTCCCAAAAATATTTTAGACCTCTATCATATATTTCGCAGACCCTTCATTTGCTTATCAGGTTTTTCAAGCTGAATTCTAGTAAATTTGTAACAGTTAGAGTAATTAGGGGACAAAGAGCTTATATCTGAATTCCAATTTTCGTTACGTGTGGCGAGTATTAGGACGTAATGTTGAAACTTTGAAGGTCAATTGAACACAGATATGTGCTTTACTGAGTAGTTTTTGGTATGTTTCTGAACAAAATAAAGGGATAAGACCCCAAAATCAACTGTCCGTTTTCCGTAGTAACGTCGTTATAGTTGACTGAACACACATATTTTTTTGATTAGATAATGGACATGTCTTAACATACGACTGAATCAATACTTTTTTCAGTAATAAGGGGTCCAACATTTTGTTCACTTTCCCCGATTTAGGTTTAAATTATCAGTGAAACCAATCCGAATAAATAAAGAAAATCCAGATGAAACACTACGAAATTTAAACTATATTTCGTCGTTCAGTATCTCGAAAGCTAGATACATTTTGTATAGACATAGTTATGAGACATTTGTAGGAAATATTATACTGACAATTCCTGTAAAGTTCAAGGTCACCATACTAAAGGTCAATGTCACAGAAGCATTTAATGAAATAATTTACTAGACATATTTAAACAAAAACTAATGAACTTTGTACAGGCATGTATATGATGCATTGGAGCAAATTAAAAATATTAGTGAAAACAACTAGACACAATATCATGGTCATCTAGCAAAAACTCAAGGTTACACGGTTATCTAAAGATCAATATACGAAACAAACGAAGAGAGAGTGATAGAGAGAATTATATAAAACGCATCAACTTATTAAATATTTATTATTCCAATGATGAAAAAGAAATGAGGAGGAAGGGGATGCACACTACCCAGAAACACTTGATGTCCCTTTTTAAGGAAGAAGAGTACCCTGGGGTATACAAAACCTTTTTTTATTCTTTGCATACTAAATCATAATGAATGTACGAATTAATAGAATCAATAATCTGCCGCATTTGTGGGTATATAAGGGATATTTACATATGCCCCTTTCCAGAATCTGGATTCTTTTCATCACCTTTCCAATTCATTATTAAAAAACATTAATTTATGTACAAAACTCTAGCTAACTTGGTAACATTTTATCAAACGCCATGGTATCAATGTGTTTTATGCTTTTATTAGAGCTGGTGGATAAAGAGGACGAAAGATTGAAAACTGTGACCCTCAAAATACCAAACTTTTATAACACTTAAATCTTAAATTCGTTCACCGTAAAATATTTTGTCATCATTTTTTCTGTAAATGATCAATTCAGAATGTTACCAATTATTTAGAATCAATAAAATAATTTGTGGGTATATGGTGAAGAAATAACACCTTGAAGCATGCCAAAATTGAGAATTTTTAACAGAAAATTCCTTAAGAGAAGACTGTACCACCGTTTGACCTTGAGTATGACCTTGAACATGACCTTGACCTTGACTGAGCAATGCACCTCATCACAACGAACCTTTCCTGTAAGTTTCACAAAAGTATCATATACAATAAGAAAGTAATGATAATTTATGTCAAAATGTGACTGTACCCAGAGAAACAGACAGAGAAACAAAAATGCCAGAAAATGTGAAGCTGTGTTTCATAGCTGACACAAAAACAAATGACTGTTAAATTAATTTTTTTCACAAAGAACAACGAAATTTACTTCTTGATGTGAATTTACCATTTAATTTATGTCTTTTGTGGACAAATTTGTGTCATCTGTCAACTTTGATTGCCAACATCAGTTCCAGTTTATATTATTATATGGGCGTTCTGGTCACGTGACCAGGTGTCCTTCCTCCCCTTAAAGCTGTCATCGTAACTTTTAAACAATTTTTTTTTAATTCGAAAAAAAATTAAAATGCTGTTGATACACCCCCGATTTATCATTCCAAAGGCAGACATTTTTGTTAAATGTTATCAATAAAAATTGGCTTGCAATTCCTATCTAATCACGATCAAGCACTGACTCATAGATGAAAACATGCGAGCATTGAGTTAATAAATAGATGCAAGTGCATATTTATCAGTGTTTCTCCACAGAATGCATACGTGACCTGTAAAACACCTTGTAAGAGAGAGAGAGAGAGAGAGAGAGAGAGAGAGAGAGAGAGAGAGAGAGAGAGAGAGAGAGAGAGAGAGAGAGATACACAGTATCCCAAAACAATAAATATGTCATTGTGCCAGCCTTTTATGTAAATGCTATCTAAAACACTATCATTCACGCACGAACACATACGAACAATTGTTCAGTATTTCTATATACCGCACGCTTTTCGACTCTGAACACATACGTGGCCTTTAAACATCAGAGAGAGAGAGAGAGAGAGAGAGAGAGAGAGAGAGAGAGAGAGAGAGAGAGAGAGAGAGAGAGAGAGAGAGAGAGAGAAGAGAGAGAGAGAAAGAGAGAGAGAGAGAAAAAAATATGTAGGGTAGTAAATGTGTTGAATGATAAAGATTTTGATACCTCTTTTACAGTTATTTCACTTCCTGTCGAAATATTTTCTTTCCGAGGTCAATTTACGTCTAAAGCCCATCGCATTTGTATTCGATACGAATTCAATTTTCCATTATTATTATTATTATTATTATTATTATTATTATTATTATTATTATTATTATTATTATTATTATTATCAATTAAAGTAGACTTAGAACTGCAAGAACTGACAGCACTGGTAGATGCATATAGTAGTAGTAGTAGTAGTAGTAGTAGTAGTAGTAGTAGTAGTAGTAGTAGTAGTAGTAGTAGTAATATCATTATCAATTTCAGTAGATTTAGTACTGCAAGTAGTGACAGCACTGGTATATGTATGTAGTAGTAGTAGTAGTAATAGTGGAAAAATTACTAGTAATGGTAGTAGCAACAACAGCAGCAGAAGTAGTAGTAGTGTAACTGGCGAGGACCTGCGGCAGACTGAGAATCGAACCCAGGACCTTTCTAACACTAGCAGAACGCTCTTACCAACTAAGCTATCCGGGCCGATACCCTGTGCGCGGCTAGAGTAGTAGTAGTAGCAACAACAACTAGAGTAGTAGTAGCAGCAACAAAAGCAGTAGTAGTAGTAGTAGAAGTAGTAGTAGTAGTAGTAGTAGTAGTAGTAGTAGTAGTAGTAGTAGTAGTAGTAGTAGTAGTAGTAGTAATAGTAGTAGTAGTTGTTGTTGTTGTAAGTTAGGTAGTTATTATTGCTTTTGCTCTGTTACTATCGGTTCTTCCTGTTGTCTTTGTTGTTGTAAAAGTTGGCTTTTATAATCACATATTGCACAGAAAAAATAAAATATCTTTAAATATACATGTATATACAAATCCTACCATGCACAGAAGGTCTTCTGTTAAAGTTTTCGTTCTAGTTGTTGGGCATAGATTTTTATTCTTCTCTCCCCGCTGAATGTTTTGATCATTTCTAGGTGCGAGTTCTGTCCCCATTGATTTCATATTTCCACTTTGCCTCAAGAAGAGTAATGACATTGAAATAAATCCGAATAAAAAAACGAAGAAAAGAATGGATGTTGTCTTTCGCCTCATACTTTTTATAGCCGAAATTGCTTCTGCATAATCTGCAAAATAAGACACATAGAGGTTTCCTACGAGTGTTCGTTAGCTGTCATTTTTATTAAACTCAAGTTACTTAATCTATATAAATCAGACAGGGATGAGCTGAAGCTTCTATCTGTCTAAACCCTGTAGATAAATTATTATTATTATTATATATATATAAATATATATATATATATATATATATATATATATATATATATATATATATATATATATATATATATATATATATATATATATATATATATATATATATACTTAAACACCTGAACTTCTGGGGAAATTGAAATACATATACACGCACCAGCATACAATTACCTTTTAGTGTTCTTGTCAGTAGCAAATGCGCAATGTACAATAATTGATTAATGCACCTGATTAGAAATTTACTGTAAATTTGTGAAATATAATTCAAATCAGGATATTACCTTGGAAAACATCATGTCAAAACTAAAAAGGGTTTGTTGGTATCTGTTTATAATCTGATAAAATGTCATAAAATGTCTTGCATATGCACTAAACAAAATCGAAGGAAAATGGAAACACAAAATTTCAAACTTTTCATCCATTTGTGTGTTTATCAATTGTTTCTGAAATTAGACATCGAATACTTTCCACAACAAAATTTTATAATTGTTATCGATTTAAAGGTACAAAGGTTCGTGTGTTAACAGGTGAATATCGTACACAATGAGAAATATTTTAATTAATTAACTATGTTATACTTTCTTCATGTTTCACCTATACAATTACCATTATGAAGTTCAAGAATAACCAAAATGCTTAAATAACATACGGTTATTGAATTGCAACGATTCTGAATTTTAGAAAATTGAAAGTTTTCATGAAAATATAGTTCATTACTTGATTCAGTTAAGTACCAAATGATATATCATTGGAGGCTTTTTAAAAAGAGATATACACAGACATAAATATTCTTAAATTCCTATATTATATATTGTGACAATTGCTTGAGAAACCCAGTTTGGCACTTTTTCACTTGCAGTTGATTAACTCAATTTTACTTTTTTATATGAATACCACACTGTACCTTACCCTAATTTTTACAAAATATATAGGAATATAAGGTTTTTATGTCTGTGTATAGCTCTTATTTGTTATTGTACATCAAGTACCAGTAGTAAAAGTCGAAAAGGTCGAAATATTTTTTTGGTAAATACAGCTAATGCCCCTTTAAAATAATGTTCTAATAACTTTTGTTATCTCTGCATAAGTGTTCAATATCTTTAACTCACATGCATGCAGCACATCTGCTTCATACATAAATTTACTCTTGTTTGGAAGGACAGGAAAAGGTATCCCTTTATGACAAACCTCAGTGACCTTTTCACCGAACAATAATTCAAATGTTTCCATGGAACATTTGCGACGTATGTGACATGCTAACAAAGGACGCTGACTCCCCTTTCGGACACCTGGTCCCACCCCGTTTAGGTTTCGCAGTTGTTCTTCGTGTTGAGACCGTTTTAATATCTAATTGTCGACTTCTAATGGAATAAGTATACCCATTATCATTTCTTCATATTACTTGTTACTATTATTTGTCTATTAAATTCACACACACACACACACATACACACACACACACACACACACACACTATTTTTATATCTTGATTTTTTTCTTACGTTCAGGTTTTATTCATAAGATTTTGGTTTTAAATTTGTTAAATAATTTAAGTTGCAATCAATGTTCCCATAATTTATGAATATCAATATTAATATTGATATCATCAACATGCAGGTCCGGTAAAATGACTCATTTCCAATTCATAATCTGCTATTTTACCCCCAATCTTAAACAAAAAATTCCAAGTTATGTTCGCACAATACAAAGAAAAATTAAGTGCATGTATGAATTGCACTTCAAAAACCATGTTGTCGGTTACATAATATAGGCGAAATGAATCACAAGTTATGATTCTTTAGTCTTATGAATTAAATGACCAGTAACTTTTTCCAGTTTGGCCTATAGCGAGTAAAATTCACAATAGAAACAGTATAGGACCCTGTTCCAAAAGGGTCTAACAACCCCTGTGAATCCTGTTTTCACTTATACATGTGATACACAGTGATGCAAGAGCACAATACTACTTATACTACCGTGACTGCTGTATTCCCAATGTGTTTGATGTGCAAATGATTATATTTAAAACTACTATATGATTGCTTTTATTGGCTGGATTCTCTTTATTATTAACTCATTCGCCCTGTAAGGCACATTTGGACTGGCCAAAATCATTAATTTACAAAAAAGTCTATTGTTTTTCAGGGGATAATTTCATATCTAAGCGTTCTTTATGTGATGTAAATATCACATATTTCGAGATTTGCAACTAAGTTGTAGCGCTACGCTTAGTGTAGCAATGATACAGATCACAATTTGTATCCGAATTATTCCATTTTACCGCACACTAAATCTTTACGTCTTTTGACATAACACTCACACTGTGGTGAGTAGGTTTCAGAAAAAAATAATTTGTATCCTTTTTTGATATAGTCTTCATCAGCTGATCTAGCAAAGATATATATAATTGTCAAATATTTGTAAAGCTCGACAAACGACACCAATACACGTCTTCTGTGTCCCAAAATCAAAAGAAAGTGTTCAATGTTGCGGTGATATTTGTGAGATATGTCTTCTGATTTTGGAATTATAGTAGAAATGCATAATGCTATTTATTACCCAATGGATTAAAATACACTATAAACTGTCTGTCTAATAAAATCCCCTGTGTCTGAGAACTGGTCATAAATACAGGTCCAGTACAGAAAAACCGATTAATACAGAAATTTTTACTGGTCTAATACAGGATTTTCACTTCCGGTTCTGAAAGGAAACATTGAGAGAATGATCCTGCTTCGGAAATAAGTCGAATATTCCAGAATGTATTTCTAAACTAGACTGCATGTATTATATCTGTACTACTATGCTTTTTGACGTGCCTATAAAGCTTTTCTAAAATTTAAAATGATGGAGATCTAACATATAGCCTAATAAAGTGTAAAAAGAAAAAACCTCTTATCTGAAGCAATGCTGCAAAATGGTTGCATTCAGAATGTTTACGAATTTTGAGACCATTATTACAAAACAATTGAAAAAATGGAAACCTTCAGGTAGTCTTCCATTAATGTAATTTGTAATAAAACTGACGGGTACATGACAAAAATCGTGTAAACTATCGGTAAATCGTAGTGTTAAACGTTATGATTTCGCCCATGTTTCACAGATTTTTGCTCCTTTTTACGATGAATGATTTCCTTGACAACTCCTGGGTTATTGAACTATCGCCAAATACCTTAAATACGGCTCTCCATGTGCTTTTTTACTTCATTTGAATGTGACGTTATAATTACGACACATATTTCACATGCCATTTAACTGTGACGTCATAATTAAAACGTTTGCCAAAAGGTGCCGTGTCAGGCATTTGGCGATAGATCAAGTGACAAGCTACACTCATAATTTTTGTATGTAATTAAAGCATGGTAGGAAAATAATCAACCCCTACAATGAGGATATCTGATTGTATAGTTAGCGATATTCATTAGAGGTTAAATAAAAGTGCACTCCCGTCCTTTGACATGGCCAGCATTCTTAATTGGTTAGCAATGTTGATTAAAGATTAAATAAGAGTGCACTCCCGTCTCTTGGTATGGCTAGCATTCTCAGTGGGTTTGATCTGGCAAAATAACAGTCTTCATTCACTTTATTTTTCCCATTATAGTGGATAAATCAGTAAAACTCACTATAAAACAAAGATAAAGAGTTAACGTATCAAAGCATCTGTGACACTGGATATGTCCAACTGTGCTGTATCTATTCCTGGTAGAGTTGCCTTGTTCAGATAAAAATGATCCGATATGCCAGGGCGTGTACAACATATGAAGATTTCATATACGGAGGTAAACTACTCACTGATAAATTATTGACACAGGGATATCAAAAACGAGTTGCATTTTCGTTGGCGGTTGTTGAGACGTCTGTACCAATTGTGACGAGGATACACTCCTCACGTATTTAATTGGACTTGACTGTGGACTCACGGCGGGTTTGGCCGATCGACAGGGGATGCTTACTCCTCCATGACACCTGATCCCACCTCTTGGTTTCCAGAGGTCCGTGTTTGTCCATTTTTACCGGATTTGTTTCTATGTCCTGCACATTCTATTGATTTATACTTTGGTATCTGAGATTTTTTTATATATAACAAAGGCCTGGATGGCAGAGATAACAAATAGTCCAATACATTGTAGAATTCACTGGAGTTTGGAATAATTTTCCACTCAAATCATATGAGCTTGAAATTTTGTTCGTATGTTGATAAACAAGTCATTTGTATAGCGTGAGTTCTGTAATGAGGACACTCTATATAATGACTTGTTTATCAGCATACGGACAGAATATCAGACTCCTGTGTTTCAATCCTCAACTAGGCCTGTTCTACAGAAATAATGTGCGGTGTTTAAAGCTTGTTTACCATATCCATATTATAGTACATGTTTTACATAGCAAAACATTAAGAAAGAGGTTAATTTAAAAAATGTTACAATACGCATCTACTGTATTAAGGATCTAAAATTGAAACACCTGAATTTCAAACCATGCTCATTTAAAAAATTCGCGGGACTTATAACTTTCAAGAAATGCTTGATTTGTCGTATTTTTTTGAAATGAAGTATTGATTCCAGTTGTATTTATGTTATACTAACTTTCGGCTACAGCTTCTACACTTTTTTTCTGTCAATAACACCATACTGTGAATTGGTATATTTTGGCGTCGCTAAAATTTGGCCACTGATCATAAAATGAAGGAATATTTTTTGCCAGTTTAATTTTGAACATTTGTATTTATATCATTTTAAATTTTAAATCGCATCAAATCTCGGTCTTGTCATAACGAACACTCCAGGTGGTTGAAAGTCCCCTAGACGGTGATCGGCATTATAAATATGGTTTCAGAAAATATTTATGCTGGACTCACAGATTTTCACAATAATTTCAACTGGAAAAAGGACATAAATGATCTAGACTTCTCTGAGTAAGTATCATTGAGTTATCTTGCTATCCCGTTAAGTAGATAGTAAACTAAATAACTTCATGGGTATACCGACCGTGATATGAGAATGCAATGCCTAAGATATAAAGTCATGAATGTAATTACCAGGTATAAAAAAAATCCAGATTTTCTGGCCGTCGAACGTATACATATTGTGGACGGTTTATAGTTTTGGCAATTTTAATAGAGTGGCTAAATTGGCCAAAATTAAACAATGGCCAACATACGGTATGTCTTTTGACTCTTACATCAAGTATTACGACGAAAACATCCGACAGCTTTTTTCCGCCATGTTGGTGTAACGTAATCATGTAGTTACCGAAGCTGCCCAAGCTATAAGTTGCTAGCAGGTTTGGCTACTACCAAAACTAATATGCATATTTTTTCGACTGCTCTCGGTAGCTTTTGGTTAATATCGGTGGCTTTTGGGAACCATCGGTGACCGTCGTTGACTTATGTTGTCGCTGGTAACCAGAGGTGTTATTCCGAACACTTCTATTTCAAAGGTGTGTAGATAGGTAGGTAGTTTTTTTTTT